>JANSVB020000126.1:1148146-1160119 GCA_025504935.2 Erythroxylum haughtii | reverse complement strand
CTTTGACAACCTTTCTTGAAAAATCTAGTGGTTCGCTGCTGCAAGTTTATGATTTTTTCACGCTCTTTTTAAGTGGGGAAGTATTAGGTAATCAAGAATACATGCTTATAGAACAGGGACAAGTATTCAGTGGCACATGTTAAATGATTTTATGTTGCTTCATGACCCTGAAAATCTTCATGAGCCACTCTATTGCTTCATGCTACCCCCTTTCCTCCGGATTTGGAGGAGTAACAAAATGCCATAGTTGAACATGGCTCCAAATGTTGATTTTGGTGCATAGTAATGAAACATGCATATAAAGAATGGGCTTGATGTGCTTGCAAATTATTCTCAACTCAAATTTTCTTCTGTATATGTGGTTGGATAAATCAACCCACCAAGATATGTTTATTTGGATATTACTTTGCATCTCTTGTGCACTAATTTGCAGATGATTGATTGTAGTACAACTTATTCTCATTATCAATTTGTCTTTAAAATGTATGGACATAAAAATTCTTGTACTCTTTAAATATCAATACTTTTGATTGAGAATACAGTATACAAACCTTAAAATATTATGCTGTATTAATCTTCCAGTTCTAGAAAATATAAATTTACAGGGTGCAACCATAGTCTAATGTAAGTCAGTTGAGACTCATATGCAGATAATCTAAACCATGTCTTTCTTGCTACTTGGTACTGGTAAGGCGTCAAATTTTGTTTTCATTATTGTCATGGCTGCAGATGGTACTGTTAAATAATTTAAAGTAATTTCCGCCCTTTGTCGTTTTAATGTTTTTCAGAAACCACCCTGTTATTTGAATTTAACTTTTACATGCTTGTGGATTAATAATTAGTAAAAGAATCTTTTCTCATAAGCTGCCATTAATGAAACTAGTTGTTATTCTGAATTAACCTTGTTTGCAAACATTTACATAAAATTATCAAACTGCATTGACTTCTAAAACTACATCCAAATGACAGGGGACTCTTTAGAAAACAACGATATTGTAGGGCTTTGGTGCAATTTACGAACATATTGATACTCTAACTTCAATGCTTTCTTTTGCTCAGTTCATTGACACATCCAAACTGCAACATTTTATTTCTTTTATGTAATTCTCATTTTATCAATGTCGCTATTCATTTTGATTGTAGTGCTTAAATGGTACTGGTGGTGATGATACCTCTAAGAATTCTGGGGAAGCTGGAGAAAAGCAAGTTTCTTCAGTAAGAGGAAAACTAGCAGAATCACCTGGAGGCCTCGAGTCAAATAACAATGTGAAGGATATATGCTCTGAAGATGAGGGGATAATGGAAGACTCTCCTGTAATGGGTCTTTTAACAGGACAAAAAGTAACTAAACCAAAAGTAGAAGAAACTGAAGAAGTACCAAGTGAGAGCAGCATAGAGAAGGCCCCGTTGAAAATGGCATGCTATATTCAAGCTAATTCCGAGTACCCCAATATTTCTTTTGCTCAACTACTAATCAATCATTAGATTTCATGTTTCCATGAATTGTGCAACCTTAGCAAGTTCAACTTGATTAATTTGAGGAGCATAACTTTAGCAGGACTCCTCTGGCTTTTGGAGGAAGATCTTAAGCTTGATAAATATGCACTTGATCCCTTCACAAAGGTCATTAGCAATCAATTAGATGAGGTGAAAATTAGGAATTGTTCATCATGTTTTTCTTAGTTCTTTACGTGCAGAACATTATGTATATTTCTTCTGCAGGTACTCAAATCTTCTGAACCTTCTGAACCTAAGAATACAACTTCAAAGAAAGTTTCTCATAGCAAAGAATCTAAAATGTTTAGTGACAATAGTTCAGAGTCTTTAGATACGGAGGCTGACAGTGATGTTGAAGATAAGGGAAAACTAAAAAGGAGACTTGTCTCAGAGAAAATGTTACCAAATAAGTTTCTAAGAATTGAAAATGCGAACAGGAAATCGAGGCCTCTGCTAAGAAACGGATCAAGCCAGAAGAAATTGGATCTGAAGGCAATAGTGATGCAAAGGACAGTGTAGATGACTGTGAAGATAATCATTCTCAATCATCCGCTAAAAGGCCAACCAACATTTCAAATCTCAATCCTTTCGCAGCTCCAATGCCCTTGTTTAACTGCCAAATTTGAGCAGATGAAACAATACTTGTAAATCTTGTTTCAGAAAAAGGAACCTCCAACTCCAGCTTATGGGAAACGTGTGGAGCATGTAAAATCACTCATCAAATCATGCGGAATGAGGTTTCCTGACTTGCCTTTTACAAGCCTATCAAATTTTATTTCAGGTTGTATATTAACATCATCTATTTGTCAGTTTCCCTTCTGCAATTTACAGAAAAGTCAAGCAGGCTCCTGAGAGCAAACGTGAGGCCCAGCTAATAATGGAACTAGTGGATTTACTTTCCCAAGAAGGATTGTCCTCAAAACCTTCTGAAAAAGGTGAATTTTCTCTTATGAATCTAGCTTTATCTTGCAAGTCATGAGCCAGGATGCTACTTTACGGGCTGGTGTTGTTCAACTAGTCATTTTCTTAGTGTCTTGTCTATTTTAGTAAGATAACAACTTATGTATCCCCTGTGATTTCTTCTTTAGTAGTGAAAGATCAAGTATTTTGTTGTAAATTGCATGCTGCACCATCTTTTTATTTGACAATTTCAATGAACAAGCGACATGGAAATCTGTGGATTAACCTTATTGTCTTCCCTTTTGAGAAGCTGTTTTGCGTCCTCTTACGAATGTTAACAATTCTTGGGTATTGGACATTCATAAATCTCTCTTCACTAGAGATCATATATCTGCTGATATAATGGCTTCCTCAGAGAGTTTGGAAATTCAGTAACACACCGTCTCTGTTTTCATTGTGAACTGTAACCATCTTTTAGCACAAATTCTCCTTGTTGTAGGACCATGTTTTTGAGGTATTGGCTGTGTAATTGAAGGTACAGGTTTGGTATAATTTGGTTAAGTATATATGTGCTTAATGTAATGTGATCAATTATTTGTTTAATGGTGATTGTAGAAGGATTGATTTATATGGATCTATGTCAAGAAGCCAAGATGAAGATCTGCCTTTGTTTGCTTATTTGCGTTCCAAATGAGTCTTGAAGGCTCTTTGATCCTGCCTTTCAGGAATCAAAGAAGTCAGAAAAAGAAAGGAAAGAGCGACAGAATTGGATGGCATTGACATGAGTAACATTGTTCAAGTTCTCGCCGACAGTCTAAAATCAGTTATGTGCCTCCCGCAAAGCCTAAAGTGATTGAAAGTGATGCATATAATAATGATGAGGATTTTGACAGCGACGGTGACGATGATAACGATGATGTTGAGGAAGACAATGAAGATGATGATGCTGTTGGAGATAATGATGGTGATGATGGGCAAAGTGAAGAATTAGATGAGGGTGAGTGATAATAGAGAAATTATGTGGTTTGCTCTTAAAAGTGATCTTCCATGAGATCTAGTATGAACAGCAGTGTGTGCGTCATGGTGCCTTTTCCATTTTAACCCCCGATCTCATTTGCTTTATACACAGAGAACGTAGACGGTGATTAGATCCTGCCTAAACTGGCTAGCAAGCACATCAAATCTTCTGTACCCCATAATTTATACCAACCCTGTGTCAAGCCATCCTAACCCTCTATTTATGTGAGACCTACATAAATAAAGGGTTAGGATAGATTAGCACAGGGTTGATACATGTTATGAGGTACAGAGGATCACATCCCGGCTAGCAAGATAACTAGTCATCAAGTAGCGGTTGATTGTATGACGTGATACTACGTATGGAAATTAAGGATTATTCTTTGACGATCTCATTTTTTAGTGTCTGAACAGCTAACCTTTATGGGAGCTAGTAGCAGGCTAGAAGCTTTGCATTGTAGGTCATATAGGACATCTGGTTTGGTAAATTTCGTGAAGGGGTGCTCAAGTCTGAGAAGCCAAGCTTATATTCATGTCAACGTTCTGTATCTTCCATGTGGAGTTAGGTCACAAGCACCGTGTTAGACAGATACTTGTAGAATATTAAGTGTCCTTCCTATATGATAATGTTATTTCCCTCCTGCATGACACGAGAAATATGATACTGCTTAAGGTTCTGACAAGAATGCGTCTTAAATATGTATTGTAAAACTCTAACCCAAAATGATTAGGTGGCAAAAAGCATCAGCAACAAATTGCTCTCCCGATCTTCATTTATGAAGCCAGGATACAAGTCAGTCATCGGACAATGGTTTAAATCGAGTTCACAGGTCTGTTTCAGACGGATGGAACTTGTAAATATGGAATAAGTAGGACAAGTTGCTTCGAAAAAATGTGGGGCAAGATGGCTAGTTTTACCGGTTAACGAAGAAGGTGGTGAATATCTGCTTGTATTCAGCCCGATCAGAGTTAAGATTTTGGGAATTAAAGCTTGTCAATTAAAAATCTAGAATAGTCAACATTGACATGCTAAGCATATCTAGTATTGGAAGGTAGCTAAATAAAATGATCAATAAGTGCTGAATTTAATGCCTTAGCTTTTAACAGTATCACGAATCAATCAGCTTTTAACAGTATCACGAATCAATCAGCTCCCCATGAGAAAGAATGCGCCTGACTTCGTTGGCAAGATCCATGACATGTTTGTCTTTACAGCCTATGCAGGAAGAAGATGGAAGAACATTTCCGTTATAAAGAAAATAAGATGCACGGGTGAAAGCAAGGTAATTGCATAAGCAATGAACAGAGAAAGTTCACCTATTTGAAGCAAAGCCATTTCCAGGTGAAAAAGGTAATCTCTATTGGGGCCTGATGGCCCTTCAGCATTAATAATTTGCCTTCACAGAGCAAACAAATCAGACAAATTTTCAGTGCTGTTTCACTAATCAGGCAACGGAAGATTAGAAGAGAACATGAAGGAACGGGTGACAATTGTATTAGAAACTTTTACTAATATGGTATGCTCGAACGTTTTCATTGAGTTATCCCTTCAAATTATCTCCATGTGAGAGTGATAAAAGGTCAGAGCACCTGTTTTGATTAGTTGCTCATGTGGAAGGTGCTGATTTGATTTTATACAGGTCCAACGGTCAATGCAAGGCCAACAGTTATAAGAGTATTTACAAAGAAATGCATTTAGTTTCATACTTGGCTATCTCTTTCATAGGTGCAGGCCCCAAGTAGTTTTTGTTAAGCTTCTTGTCTGAAGATGCTATATAGCTGAAGAAAGAGAATCTTTAGTCAGGTGTTGTCATATAAAAGAAAAATCACCACGGCGAATCGTAAGTTCTGCTGCTTACACCATTATGCCTGAAACAGCTGGACTTGTAGCTTTGATATCCTGAAAACAAAATTTAAAAGATACTTTATATGATTGATAAACCTATAATGGTGTTGACGTTCGGAACTTACAGTGAAGAAATCAAGGTAAGCCTTCTCGTCATATTGCTTTTCCCTCACTTCTAAATACTGTAGGCCATAACAAGCAAGCATGGGATTTGTTCAATCAGTTATGGGCTTGATAATGTTGAAATCAAAACAAAGATGTGCAATTGTATAATGTGACAAGTAACCCATGAGCTGAACACTCTACTACGAAAAAGAATGTGTAGTTCAACCTAAATAAACACTTCCATTTTTCTGGATGATCAGATTTGTGTGGAAATAAACTCAAGGGTTTCTGTATTTGTGAAGTCAACAATTTGCTAAGCTGACCCGCAGTTCCCTTTTCAGGACTAAAGGATGGTCTAGTGTATTATCCAACATTGAGAAGTTAATTTCTTGAGATAGAGCATAACAACATCTAAACAGAAGTTCGGAGGAAATGGTCAATTTTTTAAAGCTCCAAAAGGTAAAAAAGAGCTCATAGCCTCAGAAAGATGATTGCAAAGAAAACTCCAGTACCATCTAACCCAGCAAGATCAAGAATCCAACGAGTACCTTCTGTCCTTCTCAGCGTGACAGATAATGTAATACCAAAGAAGGCGAATGATTTTAGACAAGAGTGTAAGTTTAAGAGTAGTGTTGAGTTGAAAAACAGTATGCCCTCGTTAGAGTATTGTTTAAGAAGCTTGCCAAAAGTACCAACTAAATTAGGCACGCGGGAGGCCGTCTCACATTCAACATAGATTAAAGGCCTCTCAATGAAAACTGCCCTGGGGGCAATTTATCATGTATGTGATCTCACTATAAATTCACACAAGAATGTAACTAGAGATTAAAAAAAAGTGGTTTAGCCAATGATTCAATAAATTAAGCTGAAGCATAGTACCGTTATTGCAGTTTCTTCATCTTCCTTATTAGAGACCTTGTACGCAACTCCCCACTACAGCCTCGTACAATTACACAGAAAGAATCTATTTAGTACATTGATTGACCTGATAATCTTGTGTATCACAGCAAAGAACTTCCAAGAACATAAACAGTTAAACAAGCAAAGAATAATACGAATGAAACACCAAAGACTGCAGCTTCACACAAACTAATTTGTTCGGTAGAATAGTATAAACTGAGAATATCGCACTCTTTATTATGTGTTCATGGCATAAAAAATGAAGTGTTTTGATTAGTCCCACCTTACTTATTCAATCTCTAGTATTTATTTTAGTAATCTAGAGAGAAAAAGAAGCCAAAACTAAGGCCCCAGGCGTGGAGCCATAACTTTGGTCCAATCTGTCTGAAAATTCAGTCTTACAAATACAATGCGCTTAATAGTCCTAAGAATTTACATCTACCTACAGAGTTGAAAGCTTGAGAGTTACTGCAATTTCTCAAAGAGCAAAATTGATCGGTTAGTACCAAGGCTGACAAGAAAGAACCTAAATGATTCATTAAAAAAAATAAAATGGAAAAAATGATGAAAATAGGGAAGTTGGGTTACATGATTATGGATGAAGAACTCACACAAACTTCATCGTCAGCAGGTTCTAACGTCACGGTTCTTCCTGGATACTCTGGAGTTCCTCTGTGGTCAGTGCTTCCTATAGACAACACAGTAAAAAAAAAAAAACTACCCATCATTATCCCCCTACACTAACACGATAATAATGAGCACAGGTAGGGATGAGAGGATTGAAAGGTGAGACCTTGGTAAAAGACACGGCGATAGCCTCTGATAAAACCAACAAGGCGATCATCATAGTTAAACCCTGCTTTCCATATCAGAGAACCATACCCAAATACCCACATCACCATTTCTTGGTTGCACTGACCTCTTACACACACACTCTCTCTCTATGAGACGAAGGCAGTGGCAGTTAGAGAGAGAAAGTGCAATGGTTTGTAGAAGTACAAAAGGGCAATAAAGGTTAACGACCAATCACCAGTTCAGGCCTGTCTGTCCATCTGCTTCCTAATCCAATAAAAACTCGACATCGCAACCATCACTGTTTTGGGTTGGGCTTTCTTTTGCTTTCACTTATCTTAACGGGTGCTTTGGAGCTACGGCTTGCTTGAAGTCGGGGCTTTAGTGAATCCAATCGGCTATATTGTATTAATAAATCTCTTTAAATTAAACTATCTTTATGTATGCAATTGTTTAAAATTTAGAGTTAAAGTTTTACCTCCTGCAAGGAACTTATCTGACTCAAGCGAAGATTAGTCTGAAAGTAGATGGCTTAAAGGTGTCTTCCTATAGTTAGGATCCTCTTAGGATACCTCATGGGCAACCAAAAAAAAACTCTTTAAATAGAATAAGTGATAACAAACTGATTTAATATGATCCCAAATGATTCACTTCTTATCAATTATAATCATAATATAAAATCTTTCAATTTCTTACCTAGTCTTATTCTTTGTCATAAATCTCATTATGAACTACTTTTCACACTCAACTTTAACTCACTCTTTTTCATGTTTTTGGTTATGCATGTTTGTCTTTCCTCTTGAAAAAATTTTCACCAAAATTCATTTCTTGTGTCTTTCTAGAATATTTACCTCTTATTGTTGCTTTAATCATGTCATTTTTAATACATCACATTCGATCTCTTGAAAATATCTTTTTTATATCAACACTCTTCTCATTGCCTCTTCCTCTCCTTCTAATTCTTCTATTATTTTACAGTTTCAAACTCACAATCTCTATCTCAACAACCTCCTTGACCTTTGATATTCATCCCATAATTGCAAATATACATGAATACGCTTTATTTTGGATGAACTCGATATACATGTGTTACCGGCTCCAACTTGATAAAATTCATGAACTGCTCATAACAATGTGAATGAACAGCTATAAGTGCTTTATTTCTTCCCTTTTTTGGTCATTATTCCATTACAAAGTGTACTTTAAATAGAAAAGCAAAAGATGCTGTAGTCCTGCAAATGAACTCTGAATCAAAAGTTATCTGTAAATTCATTTCTGTGATGGACCCAGATGGGAAGTAGACATATGTATACTACTATTTTTCTGTCAACTGTATTGTTATTGAATTGTGAAGGGGTTAGTACATTCCATAGTTCATGCAGCCATCTTGTTATTACTTATTTAGTGAATATGAAGAGCATATCTAGTTCAGATATCTCCAGCATTTTGGGTTGTTGATTAGGATTTCTCATCAGCTGTGATTTAATACTACACATAGCTGGTGGATATCATGCTTTTCATTTATTCATTTATTGAGCTAGAGATTGTTTAAGTTTGGTGAATCATATCTGGTTTATACTACTAGTGCCAATGTATTTCGAATGGATCAGAAAGTTACGGCTCAGAAGGATGTTTCTTGTAGTTTGCTATTACAGATTCTATTTGTATGAATGTCTTCTTTTGTAGATAAAGATGAGAAAGAAAGTCAATTTATTCTTTATTATTTACTTGGGCTTTGATTCTTATGCTACCTCTGCATCATTTTATATAGTTGGGACAAGAAGCCTATTGGGAATAGGAACACAGTCAAGGTTCCATTGGTAGGTCGTTTTCAGGAAGTGCTTCGCAGGGGATCAATGCTTGCTACACATGCAGTGATGCGATTTGGGAAGGATCCAACTTCGTGAACTTGTTTCTTAAAATATAACAGATACCATTTTCTTTGCTTCTACACTCTCATGTATATTTGTATGTTGCATAGTCATATGAACTAGCTAAAGTAGTCTCTCGTCCAACTTGTACGATTATGGAGTCATGTACGTTAACTCCATGTTCTACTTGGAACTAGTTTATTTATTTGGAGGAAAATTATTATGTCATGCTTCAGAATTGTTATATATGGGAAACACATTAAGTTCACCGGAATGAAGTTGTACTTTCTTTTGGGTACTGGACGACCATATATGCCAACATTTGTTCTCTCTCATCTTCAGCTTACTTGTTGGCCGTAAGTGCCCAACATTTGCCTTATATGGCTGTCTAGAAGCAGTCGGAGCTTCTTTTCAGAGAATATTTACTTGTACTATGGAAACAAAATTTGCCTAGTCTCGGATATTTATTCGCACTAAGACACGACCAATATGCTGAGCACTGTGTCTCGCTCTCCTACGATTGGCTTTGCCGCAAGTGCTTTTTGTCCTTTATTTGTTAGTCTTGAAAGTTGCTCCCTGACATAATGATACTTGATTCTCATATGCTTAGTTCTCATGTGATCCGAAAGATTTTCAGCCATTGCAATTGCTGCACTTGAGTCACAATAGATAATCACACAATTTTCTTTCAATTCATCAACATCCATCAAAATTTTCTTCATCTATTGTGTTTGCTTGGCTGCCATATTAACAGCCACATATATTTGCTCCTCCATTTTAGCCCTCTTTATCTTAGCACGTTCTTTCTCTTTAGCTACATCAGCCTTTGTTGCTTCTAATTTTATGATTGCCTCTTCAAACTTCAACTTAACTTCCTCAACTTCTTTCCTTAATGACTCCAACTGAAGGCGATACTTCTCAGCTTTCTTTCTTTCAATATCAGCACGTTTCCTCTCCTTTTTTTCCTTAGCCTTTTCCACTTCCACTTGCTTCCATGCTTCAACAACACTAGTTTCAACAGTAGGGTTATGTTCCATGGTTTTGTGACAAGTTTCCACTACAAATACACTCTCCTCAATAACTGAATTTTCTGATGGTTGATTGGTTTTTGATGATCCAGGTTGGGTATTGGAGTTTGGTTGTGGGGTAATTTGGGAGTTTAGGCACATTTCTGAAGAGGTTTGAGTAACTTGAGAGGTGTTTTGTGGCATTTGGTTTGAGGCTTGGATGTGCATTGGTTGATATTGTGGCTGTTGTGTGTAGTTGGGCTGTAACATGTAAGGATGGCTCATTTTTGGCTGAATTGGTTGATGAGGAATCATTTGAGGCTGGTTTTGATAAGGTTGTGGAGTATGTGGCTTTCCTAAGCTACTAACATGGTGTGCTTGATACATTTGGTGTTCAGGAAAATTTTGGTAAGGTTTGGACTGATTTGGTATTGGGTTTGGGGAGGTATTTTGTCTTAGGAAGGGATGGAGTGGTGGGGGTTTTCCATAGATAGGGCTTTGAGGGTTTTGTTGTTCAGATAACCACCTTTCATAACACACTCTTCTTGAATGTCCTCTCTTCCCACAATGAACACAATCAGTATTTTCATTCCAAAAACACTCCTCAGCTCCATGGTTGGTCTTCCCACAAAATTTACAACTAGGAAACATGCCCCATCTTGTCACTCTTATTCCACTTTGCAATCGGTTTGAGTTATTTCCAGCATATTGGTTGGTTGGTTGGTAGTTTTGGGGATGATTCATGTAAGGCACTTGATGAGGGAATGGTATTTGAGGATACATTGAAGGTAGCTGATATTGAATGTGGTTTTGGTGATAATTCTGGTTTTGTGGACATGTGGACTGATATGGATTTTGAGTGTTTGGAGGATAATTTTGCAAATGTGAAGGTATTTGAGGTTGGGTACCACTTTCTAATTGAAATGGATAATATAGCTTTTCCCAAGATTCTCGAGCCTAGAAAGAAGACACTACTAGATAGCTAGTTGCTTCGATGGCAAGAATGGTTTTCTCATTATAAATTCACCATTTGCCAGATAAAAGGTCATCACAACATTCATGCAAATTTCATTTCTTAACCTCGTAAACCAATTCAGTTTCTCTCTCCCTCACTCAAGAAAGCAATCGCTTTCCACCTTCCTATTATTGAGTATCCTTTATATGTAAAGATCAACAATTCTTTTCCATCCATCACAAAAACTCCTCCTAAAACCTTGGATGACATTGTTCTTATTCCTTGAAAAAGCTTATTATACTACCTTTATATTGTCCTCACAACTCTGAATATCCCTCCACATCCTCATTACTTTTATATCAGCACTCTCTATCAGATTGTCTAACATCTCTATGATTCACTTTCCAAAACCAACATATGGCATCTCCAGGTTTTATCTGCCCTTTATGCTTGCTTAATTTTTATTTTACCACTGCATGTTTATCAGTACCTTTCAAATCCAACCATTTCTGACTAACTTCTCTTGACATTTTTGAAGTAATCACTTGTTAATATAGAATTCACGTACAATATACTAAATGCACAAGAAGGGGGGTTAAATTGTGTAATCTTTTCGTGAATACAAAAACCTTTGATATTTCTTGAAAAGAACTTTTTCAACTATTAAATGAATACAAAAAATGTTATGCTAAACTAGCTACGTATTTGAATCGCAAATAACTTCTATATACTTAGCTAAGAACAAGAAAAATTAAAGTAAAAGGTTAGAAGATAGACGTTGTGATTTTATACTGGTTCACCCCAAACCTTGGGCTGCATCCAGTCCTCATAGTTCGTATGAGATTTCACTATACTTCTTCAAATTTACAAGTATTATTTCTTCCCTTCTAGAGCCTCTTCAAGTCTCTTACACAAAGTATTCTTTCTGCTGTTAAGTCAAAATGACTTTACGATTAATTTTGATGAAAACTAAATAATGATGAAGCTATATGGATTTCTAAGTTGTTATAGCAAACCTGATATTTTCCGAACACTATTGAATGATGTTCTTTTTTGGGGGATCTGTGACTTTCCAGTGGTCAG
>JANSVB020000126.1:945335-956427 GCA_025504935.2 Erythroxylum haughtii | reverse complement strand
ACTGAAGGACTATGACTGCACGATTGAGTACCATCCAGGGAAGGCCAATGTAGTGGCCGATGCACTGAGTAGGAGATGTATTTAGTTCAAGTACAAGACTAGAAGGTAAAGCTAAACTATAAGTTCCAATAGCTAATGCAGCAACTTTTGCTCCATTACTGACTCGTAAGTCCACTTTACCTTTGCTCAACGCTCTACTGTCTGTCAGTACCTGTACATTATTACAAATGTGAGAACATTGTCTGGTATTAGATACCTAAAATTGTGAAATAGAAGTAGAAAGATTGATTTCAATCATAAATAAACTTGAAGTTGAAGTCACGTTTAACTTCTTTTCCTTTAAGCTAGCAAGATAAGTTTTGTAGTTTCTCTTCCAATATCCAGCTACGCCACAATAGAAATAGGTGCCCTTGTCATTCTTTTTCTTGACACCGCCTGCTGGCTTTGCTACTTTAACAAAAACCTTCTGATTCTTGTTCTTGTTCTTGTTCTTAAAGGTCTTACCCTCACTCTTAGAAGAAGAAGATCTATCAACAAGAACAGAACGAGATTCTTTCTTAAGGCATCCCTCACTCAAATTCCGATGGAATGTGTTGGTTTAAAGTTAGTAATTTCCGTCGCTAAGTTTCATTTTTCTTGTAATGCAGTGAATCTCCTAGTTTTTTTTTTTACGTTAACAACCTAATAACTAAATTGCTGAAAGTTTGAATTAAGTCTAACTTCTAACAGTGTGTTGGTTTCAATGCAATAATTGTATATTTTTATTCTGTGTATAAGCCGACAGAGTAGAACGTAAATCTTCAATATTTAAAACAAATATGCAATGTAATAAAATAAGAATAAAATTTTGGTAGAAATGAAACAATATTATGAAATATAGAAAGACATTTTAAGAAACTATGAAAAATATCTTTCATAGAAATTTTGTGATAAAATTAGAATATGATAGAAACTTTAATGTAATTAGTTGAGAGGTGCAAGATGCAATAAAAAATATACTTAATCAACATAGGACTTCAATACATTACATAAACAATTTGATTCCTAATCCTCTACAGCACTCAATATAGAGATATTGTCCTGCTTGGCATTTATACGGAGAAAGCTTCTTGTCTATATATGTATACTGACACAGATATGAATAAAAAAGGTCAAAAGCACCTATATATGCTGGAGAACGAGCTATTATTCAATCATACCTCATTGTCTTCTTTGTAGTTGCAGGCCATCTTCAATCCATCTCCCTATAGTTTATTCTCCCCCCCCCAAAACTCTGTAGTCAGTTTCTCTTCTTCTGTTCAGTTCAGTCACCATAAACCATCAAGACCAAGAAAAGTAGACAGAAGATGATGAATAGCATGAGCAATAATACCCTTTTCACCGTTTATATATGCGTTGTTGTTCCCATCTTCCTCTTGTTCATCAAGAAAAGATGGTCGAGGAAAAATCTTCCTCCAGGTTCTCTTGGATTTCCGATAATAGGCCAAAGCCTGTCCCTTATGAGAGCCATGAAAGCCAATGCTACAGAAGAATGGTTTCAAAAGAGAATCAGAAAGTATGGTCCAATATCGAAGCTTAGGATTTTTGGAAATGCAACTGTTTTCATATATGGTCAGGCTGCCAACAAGTTTGTGTTCAGCAGTGATGGCAAGAAACTCTGCAATGGGCAAAATCAGTCTCTACGAAGGATTATGGGGGAACAGAACTTGCTCGAACTCAATGGTGCCGATCACAAACGTCACAGAGAAGCAATTATGTCCTTCCTGAAGCCTGATTCGTTGAAGGAGTACGTGGAAAAATTGAATGATGAAGTCAAGTTGCATATTGAAACGCACTGGAAAGGCAAGCAAGAGATCACTGTACGTATTAAACCTTTTACTGATAATATCATAAACAACATGATATGAGTGAATGACTTTCGGTTTTTCTTTTTATGGAAGTATAAAATAGTAAACAAGAATCTTGCTATAAATGTCCTTACAGGTCTTCCACTTGATGAAAACACTCACATTTAACATAATATGCACTCTTCTATTTGGAATTGAAAGAGGATCTCGAATAGATGTACTACTGCATTTGTTTGAAGACATGATTGCTGGGATGATGTCAATCCCCTTTAACCTGCCCTTCACAAGGTACAATCTTGGCCTTAAAGCAAGTAGAAAAGTTGAAAAAGTTCTAAAGGAACTCATAGCCGAAAAGAGGAGAGCACTAGAGCAAAAGCTAGCTGATCCTCACCAAGACCTCATCACTTGCCTGCTTAGTTTCCGTGACCAAATAAGTGGAGAAGTGATGAGTGAAAAAGAGATTGTGGATAATATTAAGGCCGTTATGGTTGCTGGACATGAAACTTCCTCTGTTTTGCTCACTTTCATGATGAGGCTCTTTGCTCTCCAACCCTCTATCTACGCTTCCGTACTTCAAGGTACTTCCATGGAATATTTTCTATTTCAGTTATGTAGCATCCATTTCAGATATAATTATCATAAGATCTTGCAATTTGAGTGTTACCTGCAGACTTCCTCTCAATGCCAGTACTAATTCATATGAAGGCCCGTATTCAACCGAAATAGCAAAACCAGGCTCCTAAAACTTTGGCAATGAACCGTGTGTTTGGCTAGTTCTTATTATGCTGAACTAAAGCTCCTCCTAAAATTCTTCCAATGATGCAACTGAAACAAATTATTTTCTTGCTCTTTCTTTCTTTCTTTTCCTTTTCACAGAGCAGGAAGAGATAGCTAGAAGCAAGCAGAAAGGGGAGTCCTTGACATGGGAGGACCTTGGCAAGATGAAATACACATGGAGAGTTGCATTGGAAACCCTGAGAATGTATCCTCCGGTATTCGGCACTTTCAGAAAAGCTGTAACCGATATAGAGTACAACGGATATCTAATTCCTAAAGGGTGGCAAGTAAGTAACAGCAACAGCGTTAGTACTCTCCTCCTTTGATGCATATATATATATATATATATACTTGTTAAATGATAGCTATACCTGTATCCCTATGCATTCATCGACACTACACTATGTAAACTTCACATACATGTGCATATTTCCAAAATAAAACGTCATCCAACTCATTCCTAGAATTTAGAAACTTGAAACTTTACTTACTTGCTTCTTCAGAACAAAAATCCCAGCAGTGAGGTTTCGATGATGGCTAAAAAAGCAAGACTAGAGAGAAACAACTAACAGCTGGATTAACTTATTTATTTCTTCAACAAAATCTCTAATAATGAAAATGAAGAAAAGGTTCGGTGTTGAAGAAGAACCAAGTAAAATCGAATAACAAACAAAGTTACAAATCTGGTTTTTTTTTTGCTTTCTAACACATATACATACATTTCTTATTATCCTAGTGACACTTGGCTCCTTGCATGTTTGACTTTTGTCAATATTTAAGACTGCCACATGTCTCAATGCATGTAAGCCATTTGTAAATCTTTAATCAGTCCACATGTCACACTAGGATTGGTCCAAATTTAAATATTTTTTCAAAAATTCACCAAAAATTTCAAAATAATACTAATGTTCTCCGAATAAAATTTCCACAATTTATTCGTATTTTTATAAGTCCATTTTGCCCAAAATATGTAAACGAATGCATGCACAACAATTTGTATGTGTTGACAAATAGTGCACTGAAATTCTTCAATTTTCCTAACCCCTAACTTGGGGCGTTACATTAAGCTTGTTTTTAGTACATGAACTAGACATGTTTAATTCCTTTTATTTCTTCCTCTCCTGGTTAATATGTTAAACTAGAAACAAATTGTTTCCACTAAGTTGCTTTTCTTGTATCAATTGCTTGAGGGATTATATTGAATCAGGTGGAGCATAATTGAATTATGTGTTGCGCATGTATAAATTCTTTAAAATGATCAATAGCTGTACATTTTTTGTATGACAATGAATGTTAAGTGTGTCACTTTCTTCAATAAAGACAACAAAACTTTGTGAAGAGATTATGCATTAGTCTAGAAGTATTTTCTATCAAGCTACAAGATGGTAGATGTCAAAATTGGTTAATGTTGTGTTTCTAACTTATGAAATTTGTTGTGTTGTTATATCAATTTTAAGTAGCTGATTTAAAATATAACTTTTTTTATTGCTATAGTGAATCATTTCATAGCACTACAACTCCTGCATTCCTTTAGCTACATTATTTTATAGCTGGGATAAACATAATTTTTATCCTCTAACTTAGTGTATTTATTTATTTTATTCCTTAAATTATTAATCTTTGCATTTGGTTATTCAACCATGTTATCACTTGTAAATACTTCCATTAATACCTTTTAACAAAAGTCTTACGTGGACTCCTAAGTTAGATATGTGTGATCAGCTTATGTGGAAAAATTTGTGCCAGTTTAGCTGATAGGTTTAAAAGAATTCCAAATGTTTAATTTAGGGTTAACTATAACCCTTAAACTAAAAATATTAAAACTTATAACAGTAAATCAATTGAAACCTTAAATTGACACCAAATCTGATAAAAACCTCATCTAATATTTGCAATTTAAAACAAATAGCTAAAGATGGAGAGAAAGTGCTTATTATCTACATGACTATCGGGTGGGTTCACTTCTCATTTCTTCATCTTTTCCTGGGTTTTGACTTCCCTTTTATCGGGTTCCCAATATTTTCACTAATCAATACCCAAAAGCTCAAATCATTGTCAGTTGGCTTTTTACAAGATCTAAGAGCAACTTAACTACATGTAAGTGTGAAGTGGTTTCTTCCTTATGAACTGACTTCCTTAAATGGAGTGAGGAGAAGGAATTAGGAAGTCAAGAGAAGGAAAAATCTTCAATAACAATAAAAGAGAGGGAGAGAGAAAAACATAATTTAGGTATAGTTATTTTGCCTTCATTAGTGTCCTTCTCTAGGCCGAAACTAGATAAAACAACAAGATTCTTCATCTACACTAGCTTGATCTTGAAGCTCTTAATACTACACTACATAGAAGAAAAAGAGACCAGATTGACAATTACAAAAACCAGATAAAACAACAAGATTCTTCATCAACACCAGCTTGATCTTGAGCTCTTAATACTACACTACATAGAAGAAAAAGAGACCAGATTGACAATTACAAAAGCCTTCCTTGAGAACACTTTATTGAGTACTTTATTGCAAAGAAATCTGGAGTGTGGACCTAAGTTATTAATCCCTAATTTAGAAGGTTTTTTTTGCATAGGCTAAGGCCTGTCGGGAAATCAAGCCAAATTTTGATTCCAAGCGTAGCAGAATATTACCAAATGTTTTGTTTTATTTTTCAAAAGCCAAGATCATTAAAATTTTATAAAATGATTAACAATTAAATTACAATAAAATATGAATCTTATTTCATGTTTTATTCTGAAGCTTGATCATTTTTCTTATCGTATCCCTCGAATTGTTTCTGAAACTAGCTCATCTCAACCACCGTAAACGAATAAATGTCCAACCTTTAACGATATCCATATAACGAGATGAGAGAACTCTGCAACTATTGCAGAGAGGATTAAGTGAGGAGTGCTAACTCCTTTAGAGCTTAAGTTTATTTAAAATAGGCTTTGGACATTTTAGTAATTTAATTGAAATTAAATTCAAACTTCAATTAAACTTTAATTAGAAGTAAAAATAATTTTAATTAAATATTAGTTACGTCCAAATAAAATTTAATATCTCATATTAATCCTTATTTATTAAATAGTTCATATTTAATTATAAAGTTTCTCAAACTTTACAATTAAGTTCAATTAATTAAAATATATTTTTTCTCTTTAAATTGTTTTTTATACGTGACTTATTAGGCTCTTAAATATGTTAACAATGGATACAAATTATAACCCTAAATCATATATAGGATTAGATAAATTAATATCCTTTAATTTATCTTTAATTCTCTAATTAAATAATTTATATTCATAGATTAAATTTGGCATCTAGCACACATCATGACCATCCAAATATTAAAGAATGTCAAAGTAGTTTTAACTAACTTTTTGTGCATAATTTTTTTGTATAATTTAAATTATGTCATCATACAGTGTTCTCATTAAATATAAAACATAAAATTAATATCTACTCTATTGTGACTCTAATCATATTAGTTCTCTACTATTAGTTATTGATTTAATTAATGACATTTGTAAACTATTTATAAAAGGTAATTCTACCTTGGCCAAGGATTTTTCAAATCAATATTGATCGAGAACACTGAAACATTCTCTCTAATTAATTTAAGGTGATGAATTTTATCTTGATCACTCAAGTACCTTTATATAGTTGATGTTATATCTCTAAACATAGCAATCTCTAAACAAGATAACATTAGAGATCTCAAGTCAAATGATAACTTATACAATCATCATAATAAAAATTTTCATAGATATACAAATAATGATCCAAATGGATTTCTCATATGAGGTCAATCTAGTGAACTTGTTCTTTAACAAGCACCACCCATTATTTTAGTATTTATATACTTTAATCTATAAGATCGACTATTTTTTTATAAGAAAAATATAACGTGTGTTTTTTTAAATTTTGTTAATTTCCATTCTTAATAAAATAATTTAGTGATAATATACAAATGCAACATAAATCTCACAATTATGATCTCATTATAATTTCATTTGCAATATATATTTATCTTATGATTTTATCATATACTTCTAAGTATTTATAAAAGAAAGAATATATTTAAATTATGTTGTCATTAAAGTCTTTGATTGAAACTTTGCTTGGAATTCGTTATCATTATTAGATAGCAATCAAATCATTAGTTTTCATAGTGATCTATTTCCAATGTACGTAGTTCAAAGAAAACGTGTTACAATCCTTACCACAGAACCCAAGTCTAATCAATCCTTGATACTATAGTTAAAAGAAAACACTGATACAATCCTTCCTGTAGAACCCAAGTCTAAATAGTTCTAGATACCATATTCATTTGTTTTACACTTGACTTTCCTAGGCTCATGTTTATAGCTAATCACCTGTTTTTTCAGAAAAGAAGGCCAACTTTTTCTTTTTTCTTTTTAGTTTTGGTTCAGCTTGGTTCTGGCGGAACTGCACGTTGCCGTTTGGATCCATGGAGTTGGCTGTTTCTCACGAGAGCTCCGGCTTGAAGGTTCCTGGAAAACAAGAAAGGCACGTCGGAGGTTGTTTCCCGATAAGCCCTTCCGACGCTCAAGTTAGTTTTTTTGTGAGTGTAGGATCGCTGTGAGTAGAGAAAACTAGGTTATGATCACGTACTCGTATCATGGCAAAGCTGTACCTTATATATGAGATGGTTGTTAGGTTTAAGTCTTTACGTATGCATGAGAGACTTTTACCTGCTAGTGGGCCATGGATGCGTGGACTGGGCCTGGGCCTAGCTTAGCCGATAGACGCGAGACCAATCCTTGAAAGATGGACTGATCGGTCTATGGATCGTTATGACTGAGTTCGGGCCTAGCACGACCGACCCAACCAAGACATAAACATAATTATTTAAAAGAAAAGGTTACAGATATTCTAAATTTTGTTTAAACATGGTAATGATTTATGAATTTAGCAGACGACACAAAACCCCGTCCAATAAAAGTTGACCCAGACAACAGCGCAAGGACAAGTTTGAATGGGGGAAAGAAATCTGCTATTTTACTTGATTTTAAAACAACAAAAACTAAAATTGATCACAAGTAACGGCTAATGGTGAGATGTTTCTGTTTTCGGTCTTTCTTTATGCACATCTCATCAACAGTACTTGGTCAATGCGAGAGAGCGTGAGCGAGTGATTTTTTTGTACATCGAGAGGCTATCTCTGTTAACGGCTAGTGTTGGTGGTGGAGAAGGCAGACATAAGCCGTGATTTGGGGAAACTGAATTTCTAGTTGCTGATTCAGAGATGGACGAGTAAACATTTGCTTAATCTCTTGCTTTGGCCATGGTGTTGTCGTTTTTTGGATTTTGTAAATGCGTCTCCTGCGCAGTTGGCTTCCTTTGTTTTTGTTGAATGTGCAATGTGAGATGGGTTTGTGGATGTTAATGTTTGGTTGAATGCTATTTTGGTGAAATTGATGTCTATGTTTGTGTTTGTTGGTTTCGATTTTCTCTTTGTTTCTGGATTTTATCTTGTAGATTGAAATGGCTGTAAATACTGTGGGCTCTTTTGCTTTTTTAGTTACTTCTCTCTGAAGACAGTTTAGCATGTACACCCACTGTCCAGTGATTGCTTAGGATCTTATGCTCCCGTCTGTGATTGGATCCAAACTATCCTAGTGTTCTTTTATTCGACATTCCATTTTCTGATTGTGGCTATTCAATTGGATCCTGCTTTCAGCTTCTCCTTTTCTTTATATTAAAATCAATCATTTTGTGCTGCTTGTTGATGTTACTGTTTGCTTCCTTGTTGTTGCCCTGTTGAAATTCTGATTTATTTGCCTTTTTTTTTCTTGCTATTAATGCTCGTTTTTATTCCTTTGGTCTGTTCCCTTAGTGACATACTAGGTTTTATGCACTACTGGTTTAATGATGCACGTAATTCTAATTCTGAAGTTCAAAATTCCATTGATCCATTCTATATCATGTTCACTATTTTCCCATGGTAATTGAATCCTTATCTTGCTTCGTGTGTGGCAGCAGTGAATGTTGGACTTGGCAAAGGAATGGTTATAATTTGCAGAAGGATTGTGATTTTGGTGAGTTTTATTTTTGGAATCATATATGCCTTGAGACAGCATAGAGGATGGGAAAGTCAAAATGTAAATGAAGTTTCTGATGGTCAGCTGGCCTTTTTATTTTGAGCAGATGCATCGGAATCTTTATGGAATCAAGTAACTCTCAACGAGGAAGACTTTTCATGCATGTTTGATGAAACAACCCCAGTTAAGGCTTGTGGAGATTTGGCTTATCATGGTAATCTTAGTGATTAAGCAACATTTCCCACCATTTCCTTTTTTCTGAAGATATGGTTGGTTTTAGCAAGTTGCTGTATCTAATTTGAAAAAGGTGGATTTCAGATAGCATGAACAAGGGCACAGATGAACCTAGGGAGACTTCTTCTCAACTAAAGCGGCGTCGGATGCTACATTTTGATACTCAAGAAACAGATTCCATTCTCTGCAATGAAGATATCAAATCTACATTTATGAAAACAAGTGTCAGTGCTTGTTAATCTTTTCTTGGTAGACATTATTGTTTAAAACATAGTTGCTCTAACAGATAGATTAGTGATTTTATGGTCCTACTAGCTTTACATCCTAACAGGAAAGACTGATAGGTGTCTATAAAGTATACATTTAAATGCTGAGGTTACTGGCGTTTGAGATCAAGCATTTACTGATTGACCAAGATTCATTCCTTTCTTCTACGTCATTTCGACCTTCACCATCAATGGAGTATTTAGTTAATCATGCTGTTTTTGAGAATATACCCATCATATTTGTTATTATTTCTTCAATAATGACCATCTTTGTTCTACATTCAGAAGGAGCGCTTGGTTGATGAAATTCTACCACAAGAATCGCCGTGCACTCCTGGGTTTCCAGGTTTGTATCTTGGAAAGGCTATGTGTCAATTTCAACCGTATGCATATTTAACATTCTTCTAACATAAACATTACAGCAGATGTGTCTGCCGGTAGTTACGAAGGCTTGGATCAGTCACCAGAGGGCTGGCTCATTGGATGCTTTAATGAAACCAATATGCATTTAAGTCCTAGTGATACGTATGTTCTTTGGCCTTTAGACTCTTTCAGTTGATTTCTTCTACAATAATTTGACTGCTTTTTGACCCGATACAGGAATTTCCCTGAAGCATCTGACATTCAAATTGATATTTCAGGTATATGACTTTTTTAATTGAAGCATGCCCTTATGCTCCTTTAGTTTCGAGTTTTATGTTATACAAAGCTAATTTCTTTAATTCTTAGAATTCTGCAATGACCCTCCTGAACTTGAAGCTAACGTGGTTCAAAAACCAGTTACTCGGACTCCTCAAAACATTATATTTAAAGGTGTCTCTCTGTTCTCAATCGTTTATAGCATTTATTGTATCTATGTGGCTTATGTTCCTCCAGTATTGCTCCAGAGATTCTTGCTTTCTAATTGAAGTCACAAGATCTTATGCAAGGTCTTTTCAGTAAAAGGACTATGTTTGATTTGTTTCAATTTTAGTTTCCCAATTGTTTTAAACATCTATAGAATGTCCCCGAAAATTGAACAGTACGGAATAAAAATTTGTTAATATATTTTCTTTCTCTGAATTTGTGATTCCACACATGGGAGCTATTTTGATGTTTGGGATGGAAATATCAAAACAAAAACAAATTTTGACAAAATTCCTGTTTTGCAACTTTAGGTAAGAAGTCTTTATTGCAGACGCCTACTAAGTTAGCTTCATCTGTTGTCTATCCATTTGCTATCATAAAACCATGTGGGATGCAAGGAGATGTTACTCTGAAGGATATAAATCAACGAATCCAAACTCCATCGCCATCCAAATCCAAGCGCAATGACGAGGATCCTGCTTCTTATCCAACCTCAGCTTTCTCTGGGAAGCCTGTTGTTGGCAAAACTAAAATTCGTACTGAAGGAGGAAAAGGAAGCATCACAATCCTGAGAACCAAAGGCTGAGTGCACAAATCTCATAGCAAACTCCCATTTGGCTACCCATTATATTCTGAAACTTATTTTTTTGTCCATGTCATTCTCCGTTCTTGCAAGCACAAAAGTTCATATCGTCTTTTGTATGAATTCATTAATCACCTCAAATTGTTTATGTTTCCAAGGAGCACTCTCGGATTCAATGGCTGTTGTTGGTTCCATACACACCTACATTTTCAAAGACTGATGCGAAATTTGTTGTCAGTGAGATCTGTGAGTTACCTTTTGGCTTCCCATAGATCTTATTGCTGTCATCATTCATTTGAAAATTCAAAACTTTGTATCCGAATTATGTAATGTAATCTAGAAATCTAGAAGTATTTATCTTGAAATGGGAAGCGCAAGGCATTTCCATTTAAGAATGTGCTTGGCAGCTGTATTGTTGGGATGCTTGGGAAATAGCTCTACATTCCAAGTGGCCAACTCCCTATGAGATTTTTCAGCCTGTGGAAAG
>JANSVB020000126.1:803636-818521 GCA_025504935.2 Erythroxylum haughtii | reverse complement strand
TCCTCGTATGTAACTCAACAACAGCAACAATAAAGTAGAATCTAAACCAAATTCCTTATAGAAACCCTAGCGGAGCCGAGAATGAACGGTTCAAGCTTCGAAATCAGTAAAGCTGTGGGTGTCCATTGGCCATTACTCAGATATCGGTCTCACCAGCTGTAGAATGAGACTCGGCAGAGGTCAAAGCTTTTTCCAATTCAACGGTAACAATCCATTGAATGGCCAACTAAAATCATCGATTCTCGCTAGGGTTTCAAATTTGGGAGAGAATAAAGAGAAATAAGGAAGAAGAGAGAAACAAAAAGCTGAAGGAAAAAGAGAAAGAGAGGAGACAAAAAAAAAGAGGAAATTTGAAAAGGCAAACCAATGGTTATTTTAATCCCCCCTCTTCTCCCTCAAATTCTTACCATCTTATAATTCAAAATGTTTTAATTAATAAAAAAGCAAATGTCTTTTGCGACGTTTTATTGAATAAAACATTGCAAATTCTATTTCGTAACGTTTTGTTAATAAAACGTTGCAAAAGATGTTACAAATTTGTGACATTTTCAAAAAATGTCGCAAAAAATTCAAACTTTTCGTGACATTTTTTAAACGTCACAAAAAGTCTTTACAATCCGTGACATTTTATCAATAAAACGTCGCAGATTATCTTATTTTCTTGTAGTGCTTGCTAGTTACCTCTGCAGCTCTAGAAATAAGACCATACCCCATCTGTTTTTATATTATTAATAGTCAACTTTTACGTGGGTTCACATATGAAGTCTTTGCAGATCAATGAGAAAAAGTAGAAATTATCGGATGCTAAGATAATCAAGGAGGGAAGAGGCTTTATAGAACTACAAAAATCATTTCAACTATATACTACATACGAAAATAAAGAAATGCTAAGCTCTTTCAAGGTCTCAATTGTACAAGGGAGTTTAAGAAGGCTAATATTAGATATAAAAGGGGCAAATTCTTACTGACTAGCCACAAATTCTTATTAACTAGCTTCAAACAACGTGCACCTCAGATTTAGTTCGCTCCTAGAATCTATGAAAAAGCATACTTCTCTGGGCTTGTCTAATAAACTTGTGATTGTCTAAAAGTTAAAGTTACAATTGGCAAGGATTTTTTAGTTATAGGGAATGTGTAGTCATCCAGCGTATCTTCTAAGAATTTGTCTTAAATTATAATTAGGTGAGCTAATATTTCGTAAGTTATGGTGCCAAAAATACGACCTTATTACACATGATCTATTGATATTGTAAATCTATGCCAATTATTTTAGAGTATAATTTTTTTAATAAAAATAATACTATGTATCAAAATTCAATTTATTTCAATATAAATAATTATATTTCTATTATAAATCAAACCTTCCAATGTGCTCACATGAAACATCAGTTCACTAATATAATAAAATTGTCTCCGCGTTAGTAGATGATGTAATATGGAAACAGACAAATAGATTAGCTTTGAACACCTCGTGTTCAACGCCCCTGAAGACCAATATTCCCATCCCATGCAATCCTTGCTTGCATTTATCATTCAACTTCATTTTGCATGTTACCTTCCCTACCCAAACAAAATATGGCCTGTTCCTCACATGAAATTGTCCTCACTAGCTCTCCGAATGGCCCCATTACTGTTTACGATACAATTTCAGGCACCGCCGTAGCTCGCTTCGTTGGTAGTCGGTCACCTCGCCACGGCCTTGCCCTCGTCGGGAAGGCTTATATAGCAGCCTCTCACTTCTCCTCAAACACTGCTTCAGGCTCAATTCACCTATACAAATGGTGGTCAACCACAGCATTCCACCACCTTCCTGTCCCTGAACCTGTTGCTCCACTTGCTGCCACCGTCGACGGTTTGTTTCTTTTCGCTGGCGGTCTTTCCGGTCACGTCCATGCTTTTTCCATTCCTTCAGGAAACATCCTCAGATCGTTTCCTGCGCACAGCAAACCTGTATCTTGCATTATCATCAGAAGCGATTGGTCACTCCTAATTTCAGGTGGAGATGATGGAACTATTGCAGTAGCACCAATGCTTCAACTCTTAGATGCATCACGGGTTGACAATTCGAGCAAGTTGATGTTGCAGAGATTCGTTGCACATGGTGGTCCGGTGACTGCTATTACTTCTTGCACGGGGTTATGTCATGCAACTATAATCTCATGCTCAACGGACAACACGTGCAAACTATGGAGCCTTTCGAAAGGAACAATCCTGCGAACAATTTTATTCCCATGTACGATTTCAGGCATTGTACTCGATTCGATAGAGAAAGAATTCTATGCTGCAGGTTCAAATGGTGTTGTTTACAAGGGTTGTCTGAGAGTTGGAATTAGAAAAGGATTGAAACATGGAGGAGAATTGATGGCATTAGCTGAAAGCCATAATGGGGCCGTGGTGTCATTGCTTATGGTGAACGGAGGGAAGAATTTGATGTCAGCTGCAGAAGATGGGAATATTTATTTGTGGGAAGTAGAGAAAGGAAAAGTGATCAATGTTCTTGGCAACAGCATGGACAGCATTAGTGCTACTGTTTTGGGCAGTGGGTTCGGGGACAGTGCGGGCGTGACCAGTTATATGGATGAGCGTGAAGGTGGGTGTCTTGAACATTTCAGAAAAGGAGTTCATGACACGAAAAAAATCGGGGATGTTCTGACAGGAGCAGAAATGGATAAGAGCAAGGCCATTGATTTACTCGAGTCTGCAATTGGAGTTTACGAGAGGCTCTTGGAGCTCATTCTTGAGGAAGTCAACGGAGGCAATAGCAGAATTTGCGAAAAGAAGACAGACGATGACCAGCTTATGCCAAAAGAAAAAGTCTAAGAAGAATAAAATCCTACCTATAATAATAGTTTTCAGTTTCGTATGTCAAAGTTGTTATCCACCTTTTTTCCTTTTGTCTTATTCGTTTTTATGTTTCATAAAGCAGAATTCTGTTACGTAGAAAGGTTGACTACAAATCCTTCATGAATACAATACAAAAATATTCCCAAGAAGTTGATATTCATTGCGAATGATTTACAACCTTTTCACTTTCCCTGTAACTTTTGGGGATATCACCAACTATTTCTATTTATATTTATCAATAGTTTAGAGTATTTGTAAATGGCTTCAGGTGATACCATTCCTAACTCTTGGTCAGAGTGCTATGGGGATGACTAAACCATTTCAAGTATCTGGCATAGCTAGACTACAAAATTCGAGAAACGCTCTTCCCATTTTGACTATGAAAATTTTCAATGATAAGCCTCAAGGAGTTGCATCATGAGTTTCTAGTCTATATATATTTCAAGTGATTTTGAGAACTGAATCTTTTTTAAAAATTATGATCATAAAAAGATAACTTGTAATAGTTAGTTTCCAAAACTACTAAGAATTAGAGTGTTAGATTACCTAATCACATGAATTACATCATATTAAAATGAATTTGGTGCATTTAGAATACGATTTTATGATTTCATTGACATGCAAAATATGAGCATACGTACATAAATTTTGATTTAGAAAAATTACACTCAATTGACAAGTTCTAGGGTATGAAAGTTCTGAAATAATTACAACATGATTGAGAATTTCTAATGTCTTGTATTTTGATTTACCAATAAAAAGAATTGATGGATTACAATTAGTAATTTGGAGTTATTTGTCACAATTGAAGATTGATGGATTAAAATGTACTTTTAGACTAGGAAAATTTTCAAGTAGCAAGACAATTGACATGTGGAAATTTAGGATTACTAAGCCTATAAAATGAGTAACATATGGCAGTAGACTTGAGTGACAAATGGCCTAGAGAATTGAGTGACAAATGGCAGAGGAACTAAGTGACATTTGGTAGCTTAGAGAATGGACATGTGTATTGCTTGTTTCCTTGACAAATGTCCTTAAACTAATTTTACACCTACACCATGTGACCAACACATCTAGCTCCTTTGTAATGTTTCTTCTGTTCTCTATCCCTCTCCTTCCTCTCACTGTCGAAACTAACTTTTCCCTCACATTTTAAGTTTCTACTCTAAATTTTGTCCATTACCACCTCAAAAACTTTGCCAATTTCTTCTTAAAGATAGTTATATTGTGTTGTCTTCTTCTTGTCTCCATTGAAACTCATCCTATTCCCTCATAGTTCCTGAGATGATCTTGCATGCATGTGAGACTAAGTAGGCTTGATACATTAAGGTGGCATTTGAGTTGAGTAAGCAAGTGAAATATTAATCTTTGTGGCAAGTGTTAACAAAAATTATGATGATTGATTATGGATTGATTGAATGTGGTATTGTTGTTGACATTATGCTGGAAAATGATGAATGAAAGGGGTATCTTTTGTTATGTTTTTGGATGCATGACAACAGTGATTTATGGGTTGTTATATGGATGGTTTAAGTTAGGATTTGAAGTATAATTGATGAAGAATTCATGCTAAAGATAGGTGTTAATAAAGTGTTTTCAAATCTAGAAAAGTTAGGACTGCATGGAGGATGTTATAAAATGAATGGTAATGAAACAAATGAGTAGATTTTTGTGAGATTTAATGTAATCAATATGGAAGCTAGACTAGTATGAAATGAAGTAGCTTTAAAGGACATGAGTTGTGGAAATTTTCAAGTGGTAGTGATGTCTCTAAGTATGTGAAATTCGTGTATAATTGAGGGAAGAAAGACTATGCACGATCGTGGCCTATTGCACTAGCTTCTATCACGATCGTGGCATGGTCCCCCATAATTGTGGGCCTAGCTTTGGATTGTTAATTTTTTCCTTGTGTACATGTTGAACCAGTTAAGGAAAAGTCACTCTAAATTGGTGTATTTGGTCTTGATTAAGACTTAAAATGAACCTAGTTTGTTGCTTGATTAATTGATTAAGAGCTTGATAAATTTAGGGTTAATTGATGTCAAAACTTAAAGAATGTACTATTTTGATGTCAGTGTATCCAAATCTAGAAATTATGATGTGATAAAGGAATGAAGGTAATCTTATGAATACAAATATGATCTTAAGGATATGAGTAATGTGTATTAGGCATGAATGAATGAGCATTGAAGAACATGACGTAATTATGAATGAAAATAGGGTAATTGTATGAATATATTGCTAGAAAATTTTGGTGAATGTATGAGTGATGAATTTGGAGTAAATCAAGCCTACTTAAGGTATAAACTTAAGCATACCCTGCAAGTAAATTGAGCATGCATTGAAACATGACACATATACATATGCATGATTGTATATTCATATGATTAAAAAAATTAATAATTTATGAACTATGTGTGTATTGCATGACGATAGACCCACAAGGTGATCATCAACATCCAAACATTATTGGAACATCAAGACAATAGCTTTTCTGGAGCGTAATGTGAGTTAATTTAGATGTGTAAACTCATTTATATATTCATCTGTATGAATTGTATGTTAATATGGAATGCGTTTATAACTAATTGATAAATGCCAGACTTAGATATGAGGAGTTTGATATATGTGGCATGAGTACACAGAAATGAAAGGAAATGAAAACATAGTATATAAATTAATGCATCTCATTACATTGAAATGTATGATAAAAAAAGGAGTTATGACCAGAGTGACCAATGTGGAGAAAAAAACTTTACGCTTAGGATTATGAAAAGGATCCTCAAGCTCAGATTACATAGACTTGGTATCCAAATTAGATACAGGCTAAAAATGATCTCAGTATCTACAATGGATACGAAACAGTAAATTAGGTTGATAGGCATTTGGTCCTAACAAAACAAAAATGAAAATGTAAACACATATGCACTTAAATATACATCCCTACATGTATCAAATGATTAAATTGAAATGAATTATTAAATTGTTTTGAAATAATGAATTATAATTGAAGTTAATAGAGGATGTGCTGTGATATGCAATGCTAGCTTATATGATATGCTTATGGAGGTATGATAACTTTGATATTTTTTTTTTTGTGATTTGAATTGAGTGACTACATTGATGATGATTCAATCGCTGAGTTCGCAAACTAATCAAAATTGCAATGTTATTTTTTAGGTTCAAAGGAGTTCTAGCTACTAAGGTGATATAGTAGAAGTCTAGTGCTTGCATTTTGGGGACAAAAATGGTTCAAAGGTTTGATCAGTTGAATCTGAGAAGTCTAGTTAGAGTCTTGCGTATTAGCATCCCATTCATGTTATATTTTTGGTACTGAGATTAAACTCATAAAAATGTTGTGCAATGTATATATGGATTCTGAATTGTAATGATACATGTGACTTTTATGTTTGTGAATGAAATGGGAAGAAATGAAGATTTAGAATGCTTATGATATGTTTGATGCCTTTGATGAGTTAGTTTGATTATCCTAATGTACCATTTTCATATAGTACGTTCTCGAATATCCTTTAGTATGTTTGGGTTTATGCTCTATAAGAGTGGTATGTTACAATTTTTGTAGAAAATTATGAGGATAATACTCTACTTTCATTGCTTAACAACTCCACCTCACCCAATCTCTTCTAACTAGAACCCTTTGACACTAACCTTGACAAGTGTTATTACTAATGTTTTAAAAAATAGATTGGAAGAATTTAAAATTCAATTAACAATTAAATAAAATTAATATAATAGATTTAAGATTTAAGATTTAAAAATTCAATTATTATTAGATCATCATAAATCTAGTTAACAATTAAATAAAATTAAAAAATTTGAAATATAATTGAAGGAGACTATCCTTACTTATCGAAGAATTTAAAGTATAATTGAAAAAGAAGTCAGTTAAATGAAAATTAATTGATTTGTTTTTATTTATAAAAATTGATTAATTTATAAAATTGACCTAGTAATTGATAAGCTGGTCGATTTTTAACAACAATGTAACTAAAGTAAATAAAATCAAAAGATTAAAAACTGGACTGAAAAGTCATTCAGTTTAAGCTTTTAATTGTTGAACTGACTGAATCAATTGGATTTTTTTTAATCATTGGTTATTACATAAAATTTTCTTTTGATAACTTCATCACCAAGATCAATATTTAGTCTATTAAGATAACTCTTCCTTTCCTTTTAATATGTCCTCCCTTTTATATATTGAAAAGTTCATTATCCATATGTCAATCTCATAAAAGCCATGCCACACAATATCAAAGATTATATTGATTAATTGTTATTAATGTTAGTTCCATTGATCTTTGGGGTCCTATTCCTCAAGTTATAGGAAACTTTATAATCTTCAAGACTTGTCTTGAATTCTAGCCAATGCAATTGTACAAAGTCAATTACAAATAGTTAATTAAATTAGAGTAATCTTAGAGTATCAATCTTGTAAAGAATTAGAATGCTAAATCTATTAATCTTAGCTAGCAAATAAACCAAATAAACAAAGGATTATTGAAAGGCAATTTAATCACTAAACTAATAGAAACAAGGTTACTAAACTAATAAAAAAATAGTAAGACAAATATTAGAGATTCTGAGTTCACTTATATCGAATTCCAATTATCAAACAAGATTGATTACCTAGGTTGAAATGACAATTAACCTAAAGTATACATGTCCTTTATCGAGACACACAAATATCTAATTAGGTAACTACCACCTTTTAATGTAAGGCCCCAAATTACACCCTAATAGGAATGTTACATGTTCATGAAAGCATATGAGTTAGGTGTTAAAATTGTATTGTGATTGCGAATTGCATAAGTCTTGAATCTTGGTTTAATTGACCATAATTGGTAACTTAGAATTACTTGTTACCATTGGAAATTGATGAATGAAAATTTACATTTGGACTAGGAAAATTGTCAAGTGGCAAGACAAGTTGATACATGAAAATTGGGATGATTAAGCTTATCAAATTAGTGACATTTGGCATTAGTAATTAAGTGACAAATGGGTTAATAGAATTATGACATTTGGTAGGCACACATGAAGACATATAGATGGCTTCATTGAACGACAAGTAGCTTACCTTCATATGTGACATGTGGCCATTGTAAACTAGGACACCTTGCATCCAAAGAGTTAGGCAAGTGATGAATCATCTTTCACTTTTAATGTTTCTACCTTCTCTCTATCCTTTGCTCCTCTCCACCGAAATCTCTCACTCTCACACAACTCCTAGGATTTTTGCTTCAATTTGCATCATCATCACTTGGAATCTTTGCAAGATGTTTCATCAAGGAAACTAGATCTTGTTATCTTCTAAGTCGTTTTCTTTGTGGTAAGATTTGCACCTTGATCTTGGATGTGTGTTGGTTGTTTGGAAGGGTTAGATTAGTTGGTTCTTTGGATTTGAAATTTGAAGTTAAATAGGTAATGGAATTCTAAACTTGATAGAAAGTATTAATACAAGTTATATGATGATTGAATTGGCATAGAATATGTGTTATGATGTTGATAAATGAGTGTTGGAAAAGTAAGCTTTGTATGGAAAACTTTGTTTTGGTTATGATGTATGAAAGACAATGATTTGTGAGCTGCCTAATGAATATTTTTGAATTGGATTTGGACATGAATTGGATGAGGAATTCAAGCATAAGTAAGGTAAAATTGAGGTGAAATGAATGGACTTTGATGAAGGTGTATTGAATGGAGTATGAAGGAGTTACAATTTAGAGACAAATTGAAGGCTATGAGTGAGTGAACCGAAGGTTCACTCATCCCACAATCATAGGATTTATATGGCCCTTCGCATGGTCATGGGAAATGCTTAGGAATGAGAAAAGGTTAATTTGTGCAATTGTTGAACTGTATAAGGTCAAGACACGTTATAATGATGTAATTGAACTTGATTAGGGTGTGAAATGAACCTAGTTTGATGTGGAATTAGTTAATTAAAGATTAAATGAGGTTTTGATTATTAATTGAGCTAATAACTTAAGGAAGGTGTTTAATGTGTGTGAATTGGGAAATTATGTGAATACATATGATGTGTAATTACTTAAGGTATTCATTGGTGCATTATTGCAAATGTTTATGTTTGTTAGGAATGTTAAGTTTGATCAAATGTAAATGAATATGTTCAATTTGAGCAAAATAGAATAAAGTCATATGTTATGCACTACATCATCTACATCTGATTCTGAAATCTGAAATGTTTTGTTTTAAAACTGCCAAGTCCTAATCGTGGGTAAATAGGCATGCCTAGAAGGGTCTGCAGCTGTTTTTGTGACGCTGAGGTGTCTTCTGTAACTTGACACTAAGGTGTCTTTAGTGCTTGACACTACGGTGTCTTCTGATATTTGACACAACAGTGGCTTTTGTTTTATGATACTAATCATAGGTATCTTCTATTCTAGTCCTGTTACCCACTTCTGTATAAAGGACTAGTAGCCTAATTTATTTTTTGTTCTGATATATGTTCATTTCTGCAGCAAGCTATGTTCTCATTTGATACAAGGTAAATTCTTATCTGCTACAAGTTATGTTATTTACTAACACAATTATGTCCTGTTCTGAGATTTTTAAGTTCTATTTTGAAGTAAAGATTTTCTGTTTTAACGCTTATATGATTTGCTCTAATGCATGTATATTATACTATGGTCAATTATATTATATTATGATGTTTTTAATGGTCTGATCACTCTTTAATTTGAATAATTAAAGATTGCATATGATATGATCTGATTCAGAAAAAGTGAATAGTAGATGATTGTTAGAAACAGTTGCCATTTTATATCTTGTTTAGTTATTTCCCCACTAAGCTATATGCTTAGGACAGTGGTTTTGCCTCCGTGTATGTTCTGATAAGAAGATCTAAGGCTGCGACAACTGTAGTGGCCAATGAAGGATGTGATGTAATTTGGAAAATGTTTGTTTATATTATTTTTGAGCTGTAATCAATGTATAAGACATATATGTACTTTGGTGTAAATGGTTTATAATAACTATAATATAGGTTGTCTTTGGATTTAAAGCATGTTTATGACAAGTACAATGTGTATAATGTATTCTGTTTATCTATGTCAACAATCGATGAATGTAAAGCTTGTTGCCTTATTTTACAATAATTTTGGCATATCTTGTTTTGTTTAGATATTTATTAGGGGACATCCTTACATCCTCTTAGGGGGTATGTGAGTGTTACATTGAATGTGTAATTTAACCTAATCAAACTTATTAAGCAAAATTAATCTATTAGTTATCAGTAAAGTCTCGGATATAGTCATCCTCTAACTCTAGAGTTTTTATTCTCATAAGACAAATCATATTTCACTTGTTTAGTTTTTACATAATCCTATTATTGAATATATGATAACTAAGCATAAAATCAACAATTAAAAATAAGAGAATGAATTCAAACAACCAATAATCAAAGCATATATTGAAAACTAAAAAATCTATATAAGCTACATCCCTAACCTTAACTAAGATTTCTAAACACTAAAATTGGTAAAAACTAAAAAAATAACAAATATTATCATAAAGAAAAGAGTAGAAGAAAGAGCTGATAGAAGTTGTCACTTGACTTTGTTAATTTTGTTCCAACCTTCCTCCATTACTAAGAAACTATGAAACCTAATAACAGTCTCGTCAAAAGTCTGCTAGAAGTCCCCTAAATTAATTCTAAAATAAGTATTTATAGATAGGATTACAAAAATAGTTATATAGAGCTTGAACTTAAGAAATCATTTATCCTCATAAATTGTGTTTGAGAACTAGCACTGATTTTATTCTGGAACTTTTATTCTTTGTTAATCAATGTATAAATGGTGCTTGACATTAAGTTATAATTAGTACCATTTTTTTATTGTTTCTCTTTGTAAAATTAAGACTTGTTTGGAACTAATCTTGTTTTCTTCTCAGCTTATCAAACCTTTGTGAAAGATAATTGCATGCAATCTCAACTAAACCGACGCTTGTTATGCTTTGATTTACCAACTTCACTTGTCAACATCTTTTAGTTAGAATTGACTCTCAAAGTTTTTTACAAAGTTATTTTCCATCTTCGTATCTTTTAAATGACTATAAAAACTCCTCGATTGGACGTCTGTGGAGAAAGTTACAGTAAATCTCATATTATCTTCTTAAATTCATCACCTATAAGATATAAGATAATGAACTAAACATACAAAAGTTGATTCATATTGAGCATGTTATAAAATTGCCAAATACTAAGCAAATTTAACTTTAAATAGTATCTAAAATATGTACTTATCATTTACAAGATATATTTAAGTTAAGATTAGCAATTGCTCCAATCATAAAGAGTTTTTTAATATTCTATGAAACTTTCTTGTGGAACTCTTCAATGTTTTTCAACTTTACATAACTTTAAATTTAAGTTAGAATACACTTTCAAGGATCTTCTCACCATAAATTTCTACCTTGAACAAGTTATCAATTCTTGATATTTCTCACTGTATGATGGGAGGAGACCTAGCCCCTTGGTAAGACTAAAAAACATTATTTCTTTAGACATCTTCTATAACATTTTCAAAGGGTATTTTCCAAACAATAAATCTTTAGATAACTATCAACAACAAAGTTGACAGAAAACCCAAGGATTGTGTGTAAAGGTCAAGATTTTGTTTTTCCAAATAGCACAGTAATGGACATACTTAATGATAGTAGTTTCAAGTGATGATAAGGGATTAAGCTAACCGTTGCGTCACTTGTTACCTTAATTATAACACTGATAATCTCAACTCCTTTGCAATCAATATACTATATTGCCATTAAAAAGAGTAATGACAAATGTCCCCTCACCCATCAATAATCTAGTGATAATTTCATTTGCAATCACACAAGTTGAAACTATATGTGGACTAATGACAAATATAACTACCCATGAATAATCTGGCAATTATTTCATAAGCAGTCGTGCAACAACTAACTACATATTCATGTAACTATCATAACATTGTCTCCTCATTCATAAAATACAAAAAAAAAAGTAGATGAAAAGTGTGACTCCATCATAGTATTATGGATTTCAGACCATTTCGTTTGGTATCTGCCAAAACTAGAAAAAAATGTGTAAGTCGTACCAGATATAAGTACTAGTTGGTACCAGTGATTTCTTCTGGTGCTGGATGGTGCCAACTAGTACCGGTAAAATAATGGTAACTTTTGTAAATCTAAAAATTTTGAAAACCAAAATTAAAAAAATCAAATAGATTTATCAAGCACCCACTGCCTACCTTACATGTCACTCACAAACCAAAACTTATCCCTACCTTCCTCTCTTTTATCATTATGCGTTCATCATTGCGTCACTTCTTTATCTATCGCTCCATATGTTTCTTCGAAGAGACCTGCTACATCTGAGCATATCTGCTGCATCGTTTCTTCATCCTACTGCTTGTCCATCACTTGCTCATTGCTACTTATCCTTTTTGTTGCTTCTCCATTGTTGGCTCGCTAGCTCCCTGTTGCTCTATCCGTCACTTGCATTATATTGTTCTGCTTTGTGTCTTAAGGTAGAAGATACTTGACAATTAACACCTAATAGTTTTGTATTTGTAAATGATTATGAACTTATTGTGTAGTGTGTTATACACTTGTCATATTTTTTCTCTAATTTTGATTTATTATAATTATAGCATATTTTTAATTAAGTTTATATATATTGTATGAGTAAACTATAAACTCATATTAATCCATGGCAATAATTGAGCTTTCACCAAATAAAACCAAAAGAAAAAATTAGATAGAAGACATTGATTTCAAATTGCATATAAACACCAATTTTATTATGGACATACTGAATTAACTACACTTCTTTGAGTATCCATTCTCTCTCTCTCTATTATATTATAGTATTATGATATTGATATTAATCATTACAGTGACCCCAAAAGGAAAATTCACTTTAGAAAAGAAAAGTTCAAACCATGTAAGCGTTGTTTACATAGTGCCGTAAGTTGGAACATGTAGGCCCATCAATGATTCCTTTAATGTAAACAATAAAGTGATGACAATCTTCTAAAGAAAAAAGAAAAGAAAATTTAAATATAGCTAGAATTTGAGAAAGTAGTCATTTTCATGGTAGAAAATTTTTATAATCAAGAGCTTATTTAATTACATTTCTTTTTGTAAATAAACGAAGAGAAGATTAAGTAATCTTGATAATTCAAACCATACCATTTGTTTGTATGATTGATTCAATAATCCAGATTAGGCTCATGTTAGATTGATTCTTTGAATGAAAAACTATACCATTTGTTTGTATTGCAACAAACATTTGAAAGATGGGAGAATCGTTAGATTAAAATATCATTTAGTTAGATTCAAAGGTGATGAGGAGCCTTGTAAGAAAGTTAACCATGACATGAAATGACAAAAGAAAACTTTACTTGAAAATTATCACCATGAGAAAGACACAAGGCGAAGATTGAACTACAAAATTGGTAATGAAATTTTTTTTTATAGTGTTCAGGATGATACTAGAGATGTTGAAGGTGGTATTCCTTCCCAATAAGAAGGAATTGTTGCATCTAATGTGGGAAAGGGAAGAAGATATGAATCTAACTATTTTCAAACTACGAAGAACTTTTAGAGCTCAACCTTTAATTTGTAATGCCTTACAATCTAAAGAAGTAGTTCATAATGTGAACATATTAATGGCTAGATGATGGTACGATTCAAATGTATAATTTAATGCTATTCAGTCTTTTTATTACTAGCCTACGATAGATGCTATAGCCTTTTATAGTTCAGAATGTAAAACTCTTTCAATTGATAACTATAGAGGTAATCTTTTGAGTAGCTCTATTTATAAAATTAAAAAGTTTTCTGGACGAAAGAAGAACAACTTAGAGAACTTATGGGTGTTCAATCATATGCTATAGTAGGAAAACTAAACATAAGAGCCTATTATCAATTTTTTGATTTATTCTACTAAAGAGAAAATATTTTTTAAGTCTATTGATACATCTGGCCTTGTTAAAAATGTTGATACTCTATTTCAAATATTTGATTTTGTTTATAAAGCAACTGAAAAAAGGTTTCAAAGTAAGTATAATTCCTTTTAATAGACTCCTTACGTTACATATTATGTTGATCTGATATTGAAAAATATAAGAGATTTTAGATACTTTCCTATCATTGACAAAACTGTGAAAAAATCAAGAAAAATGACCAAGTTTATTTATAATCATGCATGGGTTCTAAATTTGTTGAAAAAGGGTTTCACTATTGGTAGGAATTTGTAATATCCTACCATTAAAAGATTTGTAACTTTTTTTATCATTTCATTGCTTTGTTCTAATGAAGAATGAGTTAAGACAGATGTTTATAAGTGATAAGTAAGTTGCATCTCAGTATGACAGGTATAATGTTGGAATAGAGGTTTCTATAATTATATTTAAAGATCATGAATTTTGGTCCTAATCTTAATTTATCTTGAGAGTTTGTGAATCTTTAGTGTAAGTACTTTGTCTAACTAATAGTGATAAGAAAACAATAATGAGTTATTTTTATAATGTCATAAATAAGCAAAGGAAGTAATCGAATCCAATCTAAACAATAGGCATTATTTGTATATACTTTATCTTGCAGTCATCAATGAAAGATAAAAATGACAGCTTTACTCTTTGTTGATTGTTGCTATGGTGTTTTTGAATCCTAGTATTTATTTTAGACCAAATTTTACAAAAAAAAATTGAAACTAATATAGGAATGCTATTAATTATTATAACAATTGTTGCATATGACATGATTACTATGGTGATTTTGTGATGGTCATTACAATTTGTGAAAGAGATAAACTAAAATCAAGTATATATTTATTCACTTTTGTTAATTGTTTTAAATTAATCATTACTTTATTTTATTTATAAGGTTACTTTCGTTATCTTAAAATTGCTTGGTAAGACCAATTCCAAAGTGGTGTTTTAGAATGGTATGCAATTTGAATTGTGAGGCAGGATCTTAGAACCAGGCGCTGCCAAGAACCAAAATCTTGG
>JANSVB020000126.1:787018-798571 GCA_025504935.2 Erythroxylum haughtii | reverse complement strand
CGAGGTCATGATTTCCAACAAGAGCAAGAACTGGCCAACCCAGGCACGCATTTCCCCAAAAAAAAATCTTTTCTTTAAGTATAGAAAAAGAAAGAATCTTTAAACGTTGCAAAACCTGAACCAATGAAAAACTAGAAGGAAATGAGAGTATGAGCTCTTACAGGCCGGTTGATAATGAGAGAAATGTTGAAGAGGATGGTGCAAGATATATGAAGCAGAGTGAAGAAGACTCTTCTTAATTGGCTGCAGAAGTTCAGAAGGAATAGCTGCACCAGCCAGCATATATCTGTAGATCAGAGCCTGCAACTCTAGTTCTTGCCACTGAGATAAGCTAAAGTGACTTCCCATTCCTAATAAACAGAAAAAACAACAAAGAGAAACATTAAAACCCTAACAAAGAGTGAAAGTGAGTATGAAGCAAGGTGAAGGGAATAAATTAAGGCCGTCAAGAAAGAGACGTTGAATAGCAGGAAGTATTCATTGTTAGTTTGAGAAAAGAGAAGTGTGCAAGAAAAGGTAAAGAAAGAAACCTTTACTTGGAAATCCGATGTTGGTAGCTGTGGTTGTGTCTGCAGATATTGCTGACAGGTTACTGAATTTGCTGTTTTGTTCAGGTGAGAACAAAGGAAGAGCAGAAGATGCTGATAGTGGCTGCTGATGATGTTGTTGTTGGTGGTGGTGTGGTTGATGGCAATCAAGGAGTTTTGGCATCTTTGAAGAAGGATGTTGCTCTGACTGATGCTGGTTTCTCCATTGCTTCAGATGCAAGTCCATAGAGAGAGAGACAGAGAGAGAGAATACTGAGTTTGGTTGCTTGCTTGCTTTTGGTTGGGTGGGCCTTTAATAGGCTTTGTTTGGCGTGTTGGGTAATATGTGAAGAGAAAGTTTGCATAAGCTTTTTGCAGGGACTTCTGTAGGTTCTTTTATAACTTTGGCAGATACCCAACAAGAAGTGATCGGTAGAAAGAGAGTGTGTTTATGGCCAGTGGAGAAGCCTTAGGGGCACTCGAGAAAAAGACAAATCAGACAAAGACAGCCGATGGTAAAATTGAATGTGACAAACAAATAATATTATATTTAACATCATTATATAACTTTCATACACACAAAGAGGAGCTAGGCAATAACCTGCAGTCTCTACAATACTTTTGCCTTGGAAATCGCAAGTATTGTTTTTACTTTTGAGAGGAACAGCTAGCTCTATATCATGTGACACAAACAGAAGTCTGAACATATCCTTTTGCTAACCTTTAACTTTCCATTGACATCTGTAACTATTTACCCAGAGAATTGAGGAGAGACTAAAGCCGACAAAAAATTCAGCCGAGCTCAGAAGGCATTTGTAGTTTCATGTCTCAACCTTTTACACGCTCTTCTCCTTGCCCTGTGAACAAAGAGCTCTTTATCATCTAGTTACTGCTACTCTTGTCGCCTGCACATCTTCGAATTTTGCTTTTGTTTAACAGGCGTATAAGATGACTAAGCTTTAGATCGATCAACAATGCTTAAAAGCTCCAAAGTCCTAGCAATTTGATTAATCAAATCGGTTTCTACAAAATAATCTTTGTTTCGTAATCGTATCTAGTAAGTCCTGACTTTTGACAGAAAATATGACAATTGTCAGAGGTATTAAAAGCTATGCCCAACAGGAACAGAAATGTCCCTGTGAATTCCTTCCTTGCAAGATTATTAAGACAAGTACAATAAGAAGATAATGACACAAATGCCTTGTTTGACACAGCACAGAAACACCTTTTTTTTTTTGTTCTAAAGACTAAATAAAACAAATAACCCTTCCATTTACCTCACAGAACAAAATAAATATAATAAAATTATTTATAATTTAAAGATTAATCTCAACTATTTAGCCCACTATACTTGTAGAAAGCTTTTAACGGGGAGTGGTCCAAGCCCGAGCCGGAACTGAACTAAAGGTGTGAGCCGTGACGGCTCTGTCAAGCCGAATTATACGAAAGCTTCCTTGACATATTTACCCTTATTAACTTCCAATATTTGCTTGCCCTAGCTAAGTCTTTTTGTCCCTATTCCAAACTTTTCTCACATGGCTTCCTGGCTCCTGCTGCCACCTATTAGTTTTGTTCGTACTTTCCGAGAAATTCTCCAACTTACTCATAACTTCGCTTTCACTCTTTCTTTGTTTAACTCTTCAGCATTAACTTCTGGATTGAGTCGTCTTAACTCAGCTCAAGATGGTCTATTTTCTTCCTAGCTTTGTCCCTTCACAGTTCACAGGCTCCGAACCATGATCAAAAGCTGGAAAAAGAATAACTGAGGAAAAAGACAATAAGTTTGATTTAATGAGTTTTACAAGCCTTATGCGTCTCTTCTCTTTGAGCTTTCAATCCTTCTTTTATCTAAAAGTTGCATTCTTTTCCCCCTTGCTACAATCATATCAACCATTTTAGAGCACAGATGACTCAAAAGGAGGTCAAAGGATAAGGAAGAGCCCTGACCTGAAGAAAGAAAAATATCAACCTGACAGACACTGTCAGGAAAGTCCTGATGACTAGACAACAACTGGCTGCTTGGACTTGCATCTTGTTTTCCCTTCTTTTTCGGCATTGTTAGGTAGTAAGTTATAATTAATCACAACTTATACAATACAACTTAATGCTTGTGAGGTGACTATTCATTCCCGACTTTTTTTTCCCCTCTTTCAAAATTAAACATTTGAAATACTGTTTATCAAAAGCTTTAGGTGGCGTTTGGTTTGAGAGTTTAAGAATGAAGGAATGAAATAATTGTAAAAAATAGTCTTTACTTTGGGGTTTTCAATTTCAAAGGAATAGATTTATTCCATTAAGTTTGGGAATCTACTAAACCCTCCAAATAAGGTGGGTATCAAATTTTCATTCCAATCTAGTGGTTACTATTTATACCCCTTCTCCACATAAGTAATTTTTATTTTTAATTATATTATTTGTCACTTATCATCATCATCTTCATTATTATTATTATTATTATTATTATTATTATAAAATTTAAACTTCTTAATAATAATAATAATAATTATTATTATTATTATTAATTATTGTTATTATTATTATTATTTATTATTATACTGCCAAGTGGACTTGACATCCTTTCTGTTTCAGATATTTGTTCAATTATCTGAATTTGTGGCACAAAATATTGCTCAAAAATTATTTGAGCTACTTTATCTCCTGTATCCACAAAATATTCTTCAGGGTTATTATTAATTAGGACAACGTAGATAATACCTCTGTAATCTGTATCAATGACTCCAGCAGCTATATCTACTCCTTTCTTTGCAATAGAAGATTTTCCTGCAATTCTTCCATATATTTGCTCATTCTTCTTGTATTGTCCTATTTCCATCTTAATCCCTGTAGAAATTGTTTTTCTTTGAAACCTTGGTATTATTATACAGTCTATACTGTATAAATCATATCCTGCGGCTCCTTTAGTTCTTCTATCAGGTATTTTAGCATGTGATACTGTTTTTACGAATTTCACACAAAATTTTGAATCTGGTACCACCACGCTTTGCTGATACTCTGATGTTTCTTTGCCTTTATTAGAAATAACTAAGGCTCTATTTGACGCTCTTAACTCATTTTTGAGTTTTTCTTCATCATTTTTCTTTAACTGGTCAAATTCTTGATTCAAGAACGAGTCAGCTATTTTGTCTAATCGTTGATTTTTGGCAATAAGAACTTGATTTTCTTTGAGTATTTGTGTAATATACTCTGACATTTCTTTGATAACATTGTCCTTTTCAGCAAACTGAGGAACATATGTTGACTGACGTTTATTTATTTTGATTCCAAAATGTAGCATTGAACAAAATGCACATAAAGTCAATGTACATATTGGACAATGTATCCTCATGTATTCATTGGTTTTGGCTTTGCAAAATTTGCAATTTTCTTTACCAATTTCAACAATTGGTTGATTATATTGCCACTTTTGAATACAATCATTTATTTCTTTTGGTAGAGTTACATTCTCTAACCAATTGTATTTTCTTTCCAGTATTTCTTTATTGTCAGTAATGACAAATAAGAAATCTGAGGGATCCATTGCGAGAGTATTTAATACTGTTTGATGATCAGGATCTTCTCCTTCTGATACTGATAGTATTCCATCACTATCGGGTTCATTCATATCAACTGATACTATGTCCCAATCTTCAGGCAATTGTAATTCTTTCATCATTGCTACTCTTGCAATATTTCCTTTTGTGTTTTTACAGTCTCTGGCATAATGTCCTACCTCTCCACAAGTGTAACATCTACATTTATGTGTAGGAGGTTTCTTTCTTTTGAAAATACGCACATGAGTTTCATGTGGTTTTCCTTTATATGATCTTGCCTTTCTGAGACCATATTTCTTATTTTCTTTGTAATACCCTGGAATGGGTATTTGTGTACAAAGAGAATTTAGATCTTTTAATCCTCTTTGCATAGCAGCTTCTTTGCACATTTCTTTTAGGTATAACCAAGTAAAATGTATTCTTGGCATTACACCTATACTGTTGCCCGGATGTTTCATTTTAAATTCTTCTTCAATCCTTTTGCCATATAACTCTGGAAGTTTCCTGAAGAATTTTTCCGATAATTCAGGACTGAGATATGATCTTCCTGACATAGATGCCAATGTAAGATATTCTCTTAGAAATTGGGCAATATTTCTTATTTCTTTGCAGTTTAGTTGTTCTAAATCTGCATAAGCTCCGTCTTGAAATGCAGTAGATCCTTGATATGGATCTTCTAAGGTTATCATCCTTCGTATTTGTGAAAATACAATTTGCGTATCATCAGCAGTAGCTACCAGCATTTCATATTCTTGTGGATAAGCCAATCTCCATTGTTGAAACATTCTTTTCAGTACTTCAACTAATAGACTTTTTATATAGGTGACTTTTGCTTGATTGTCTATCCAGCTCATTCTGTTAATGAAATTTGTATTGACTGATTCCCACCTTGTAATCACATCTTCATATTGAGATATATCATCAGGCAGCACTAATATTGCTCCTGTTTGTGCTTCTGCAGGGGGCAACATCCATTGATTAGAGGTTTCCATCCTTTTTCCTCTAAATGTTCCCCATTTTTCTCGTATCTCTGGAACATTAATTCTGTGTTCACCAGTTGCTGGAGGATACTGAGGTGGCCCAATATTAAAATCTGTGGGGGTTCTATATCCTGAATCCACTACCTGTGAAGTGGATGCTGATTTTATGGATTCTCTCATTATTTCTTGTAGAAATGGAGTTTCTTCCAGATCTAATTTTTCTTCTGGCCTTAATTTTGGATAATCCATTTCAGCCATTAATACTAGTTCTTTCGTATCCTCATTTTCTTGAGGTATACTATAGTATCATGGTAGATCTTCTTCAGATTCTGCTTCTTTAACTACTACCATTGTTTCTTTGTTTTCTTCTGAGTCTTCAAACTCATTACCCCAGTTATCACAAATTACTGGGTTATTAATTTCTTCTGGGATCGTATATTTTACCCAATATTTTGCATCCCCAAGATGATCCCAAATAATCCCTTTTTCTTTTTCACTTTGTTTAAAGTGATCAGGCAATATTTTATTAATTTGCCTTTGTTCTTCTTTCATAACTCTATGAGTTATAACTAGGGCTCTTTCAATTTGTTCTTCATCTGCTTCTAGGCTATCTTCCTCCTCAACATTTTGTTTTTTCTTGTAGTTTGAAAATTTCAAACTTGTTGATCCATCAATATTTTCCCAAACTTGTACATTTTGTGGATTTTTTGATGTTGAAGCTCTTTCTGGGGTTTTATTGTCCATCTTTCTCCATCAAATATTTCAGACGTGTATTCCTTTCCTGCTATTGCTTTAACCCCATGTGTTGATAAGAAATCAAGAAGGTTCTCATTTCTGTATCTAAATGTAGATGAGCTTGATTCGTTAATCTTGCCACTATTCCTCTTGTAATAAGCAGATTAGCTTATCCTTCTATCCAAGATTCATATCCTTTTGTTTTGACAACAATTTCCAACAAATATTAATTATTAATATTAATTAATATTATTATTGTTGTTAGGTTTAGAAAGATAAGAAGCTATTTTTGACATTTCCAATTCTTGTCCATAGGACAAGAATTTCTGTACCTCAGTTTTGGATGGAACAAAAATTTCTGTCTTTGTCTTCTGAAGACGGAACAAAAATAGCTGAAGACGGCAAGTAAACGGGATGGAGAACAGAACTTTTGCATCTTTGTCATCCGTCCTCACCCCTAAGGACACTAACCAAACGCAGGGTTAGTGCCTCTTGTTCTGTCCAAGGTAGAGAGCTTTTCTTTAATCGCGAACCATAAAGTAAATGAAAATCTTGGGACAAGAAGCTTGTTCCACACAAGAGAATATTAGTTTACAGTCAATGCCTAGTTCTTGATCACATCCATACAAGATCTGTTTGTAAATAAACCAGATGAATGCTTAAGTCAAATTACCTTATCCTCCTTTTGTAGGTCAGGAGGATATGGGAAAAGCAACCTTGAAAGAATTGCTCACCTTTATTGCCACAATGCTATCTTCTATTTGCAGTTTAACTACAAACCTTTGAATCACGTTAAATTCTTTTTGAAGACTACTAGTCCTTAATGTTAATCGAGAACACCCATTTTGCCAAATTTGAAATGCAATTAACTCCCCTCTCTTTAGTTCTAATATCAAGAAGAGTTGTATGACGGTAAACAGATTGCAGAATAGCTAAGATGTAATAGTTTCATTCAAGGTTATATTCAGTTCAATCCATAGCTCAATTTCTTCATCGTGATTAAGAAAAGTTCACATTGAACCGGCTAGTTTACTGGGAAAACAAATTAAAACTTGAAATAAAGCTGAAGATAATGATATGCCGCTTATGTTGACGGGAATTGTAAACTAACCATGCTCTGCTGAAACCAAAGAAGTTACTGCTGAGTTCCACTAGATGGACCTCCCTTTTGATTCAGAGAGGCAAGGAGGGCATTGGCCAATGCCGCAGAAGAATCTCCTCTCTTGATAATCTCATCGAACTCCCCAACCTTTTCGGACACAAATTTAACGTTGGAATTGGTGGACTGGACCAACTTGTTTGCAGTTTCAAGAGAAGCACACAACTGGAATAAAACCCAAATACAGGTAAGAGGAGCATTAATTGAAACATTTCCTAACTGAAGAAATGCAATATGTCGGTGGATAAAGTTAACTAAAGAGAGGAAGGGTCTCACTCCAATTACATATAAACACATCAAAATCTATGAGCCAAAACATTTAATTGGTCATTGAGAAAAACTCACCTTTAAAGTCAGAGCAGTCCACGAGTGATCCGTCCCAGCAAAAGCCTCATTCAGGCGATCGTAGCTTTGCTGAAACAAAAAGTTTGAAACTATAAACTGTAATGTAATTAATAATAAATCACCTAAAATTGAAGACCCTGAGTTTAAAGGCTTGAAAAGGAAAATCTGAAGATGGAAACAAAATAATTGATGATGCTTTGAGACGACGATTATGAATTAATTAATGAATGAGACAGAAAGAAATAGATAAAGACCTGAAAGAGAAGGGTGAGATCAGTGGAATCAGGGACCGGAGAAGGAGACGGAGATTTCGGCGACGGTAAAGAAGAAGAAGAAGAAGAAGGGGTTGATCGGCAATCAAGTTGGTCGGAGTTTTCGGAGAGGTCGCTAAGCAAATCGCCTATGCACAGGAGTGGCCCTCCTACACCTTTCATCGCTTCTTTCTCCGCTTTCACTTGAAGTTTTCTGTTTAATGCTGCTCTCCCACGGTACGTCGTTTGAGTCAATTTATTATTATTATTTTTCGTACGTATCGGGTTTACAGTTGGGTCGGTTCGGGTCGAGTCTCATTAGGTCCAAAACTACCAGAGTCCAGAGACCACCTAGTTCACACAGCTTTTCTTCCGCAGTTTTCTACAGGTGAGCTTTATCTGTGATGCCATTCACAGTCTCATTGGTTCTGGTAATTGCGTTTTTCTTCTTCTCTTTACTGAGTTATTCGCAGTTTCTAGGGTTGTACCAATCACCACAGGTAGTTTTAGTTGTCAAGTTTTGGCACTGAATAAAGTGAAATTTCGGAAAGGGGTTGGATTGGATTGGTGCTTGTGACAGACAGGAAACGACAGAGAGAGCGATGGCTGCGCAGGAAAATGTTAAGCACCTTGAAGAGTGCTCGGTTGCGAAGTATGATTCTTTCTCTCCTCTCTGATCTTTTGCATCGTTGGTTTAAGTTTCTGATCTTTTGCATCGTTGGTTTAAGTATTTTCCCCCAAATATATGCTTATCCGCTTTGTATCTTTGAGTTTCACTGAACTTCATAGGATAACTGACAATACTAATATTAGCATTTATTTGGGGGAAAATACTTCGATTCCCTAGAACATTAGAATCGTGTCTATGCTCGTGTGAAGCGTAGGACAAGAAAAGGTCTTAATAATGGTTCTTGTAGACATTGTTACTGAAAGGAGGACAGTTTCACTTGCTCAATTGTTTAATTTCAATATGACCCACCTGTGCTAGTGTATTATGTTAAACGAATTGTTTGTGAACTATTATTGAGATCAAGCCATCTGATATGTTTCTTTTATTCCTCAATCAATAGCATTTACTCCAATATCAGTTGATCTTTTCTTGATTGGTTTAAGTCTATGTCCAACTTCTGGTGCTTTGCTATTTCAAGTACTTAATATTTGTTCTGATGCAAGATTTATCATCGAACTCATTTCTCATTCCTTTAAACTTTGCTCTCTTTGCCTTCCATTGATGAAATTCTACATTTAAGCCTTAAGCAAATCAATTGTATTACTTTACGATGAGAAGAATGTTCAGATAAGCTTGCTCTATGAATACAGCATTTTGTGATCTCTCAGGAGTTATCCAAATCGAGCTGAGCTAATAGAAATGTCAAGAAGAAGCATGATGTCCATAGTTGACCATTAGACAGTTCTGTCTTTAATCTAGGGTATTAATCTTGCTTAACGAGTCAAAGTAAAGATGTCACGTATGAATTGACAATTAACTATCTGTTGAGACCAGCAAGTCATTTATCTTGCTTCAGTGTAAAAACTTGTCTCTTTAGTGACACTTACTGCATTGGGATTCAGATAATCAGGTTGAGTTTCTGGTATTCAATTTATTCATTGCGTTTATCTCCCACTTGTATTTGTTTTTTTAACTAGAGATGTGATGTTAGCTACTGAATGCCCCATAAATGCAGCGCAATGGGCACATGGTTCTTCTCTGTGGCAGGGGCTTTGGTAGCTATTCCAGTCGGAATAAAGCGGAAATCTTTGGCTCCCCTTGTTTTCTTTGGCACTACAGGTACAATGCTAGACATCATTATGGGAATCAGTCAATGTGAAAGAGAACATGCAGAACGTCAAGCAAAGTTATTGGAGGCTCAAGCTTATGCAGCTGATACATCCTTTACAGAAACGTGACAGTCTTGATCTGATGTTTACTCGTGTAACACATGCTTTGGGCCATGCAAGTCACGAGACAAAGAATAAAACTGCCTATTTTCTGGTTGAGACATCCTTAGGTAGTCTGGCTACTTCTTTCGCTTCGTGATTCCATATTCAACTTTTAACGTGGCCCTTATTGTGGGTTGAAATTATTGCCATGCAACTTGCCTATAATCTGACAAATTCTATCATATTTAGTTAGAACAAATGATACCTTCCTAAAATAATGAATAGATATTGTATTCCAATTGTCAAGAAAATTACTGTTGTGTCGGTTTGAAAAGTGGGGAGTTCGTCTCACTGACTAAGGATATCTCAAATTCAATCGTATCTGTAAGCATTGATGTGTACAACAAGGGTCATTGTTAAAAGGAGGAACTTTGTTAGTTTTAATCGTGGCATGATCTGGATATGGTTATTTTGATCTCTGTTTCTTTAACCACGACATGAGAGGGGAGTAGAAGCTACAGGGGTATACGTCCAGTGTAATGTGCAATTATAAAAGATATACCTTCGCTACAGGTGAACTGGTTCCGTGTCTTTCATTTCCGTTCTTTTTCCATGTTTAACATATGAGATGTGACTTTGGAAACATCATAAGTTTCCACACGTAAGTACCTTCTATTGGAGCGGTTCCACTTATCTCCAATTTGACAAATATGTTCTGGCTAACATTACATAATCTTTCACGAGCAGTTTTGAAGTATCATAACTTCAAGGATGAGATCCTGAAAAAAACGTATCTGGTTTCAATGCATGGTATGGTATGATGTAGAAACTATTACGAACTCCACCGTATCTACTGTAACCTAAAATTTGAAGAGTGTTATTTTCATGTTAAAAGTGTTAAAAGTCCTTATGATAATCAACCATAATTTATACAACATAACTTCTCTGTTAGGATGGAAGTTTGCCTTTTTATTATTGAATTTAAAATGTCTTACTTATGTAATAACAGTTTTTGTGAACTGTTTACTGAGATCATTTAGATTAGTAGTTCTATCATGTTTTTAAAACACGTAGCATAAACTTTATTACATGATCTGAATTGTTCATGAAAGGGCAATAAACGAAAGAAATACAGAATACCTGATTTTGGTTTTATTCCAACTTCCAAGGTGGTTTTCAAGGTCGAAACGAGCTCTGATCTTTTAAGACCTTCATGGGAATCCTTCAACGACACGTGATTAATGTCTTTTTATAATTTTCTTAAAACGTTACGCTCTTAATAGGTCAATGAATCTCAATGTCGACGAATGATATGAACAACTGCAAGAGACCTTAACCTTTATATATATCTTTCATATAAGGTTTTTCTATCAAAGGCTTGATATGAATCTGGTTTACACTAATCGAGATTTATTTTCCTCCTAGATTTCGACCCATTAAATTAGATAATTTATTGGGTCACTTTATTATCTTTATTCGAATCAAATTACGTAACTTAATTTATAAGTTATTAAAAATTGAAAAATAGAATTAAATATTATCCAACTTTATGGGAAAAGTCAAAATTATCTAATATTCTCCCCTTTGAGAATATTTAATTGTAGTATTGATTCAAGTTTTTAAAAAACAGTTTGAAAACTCGGTTAAATCACACTATTGCATTAGTATGAAGTTTAAAAGCAAAAAAAAAATTGATCCAAAGATAAAGAAAGTCCAACATTCTGTCCTGCTAGGCTATCGATACCAAAAAAATACCAAATATATGTGTCATTTGTGACACAGGTCTAATATAATCATGCATATCTAATATATTATTAACATGAAGGGAAAATGAAGTATGGCAAACAAGGATGATACGTTTGTAGGTCTTGATTTCTCCAACTTTATGCTAAACAACATATACTAAACCACAACATAGAAATCCTATTTTCTCCCACCAAATGCTAAACAACATTAGAAAAAGCTTGTTTTCTCTTACTGAATTCTAAACTGAAGTGAATCACACGTTAATACAGTACTTATAAAACGATATAGAATGCACGAGAAAGGGGGGTTGAATTGTGTATTCCCCTTTTTGAAACTCTTTCAGAAAACGTTTGTTAAGAAATAAAATTCTTTTAACAA
>JANSVB020000126.1:726483-742382 GCA_025504935.2 Erythroxylum haughtii | reverse complement strand
GCAACTATAGATTACTTGAGGTTATCTACTATTCATCCCTGCACAAAAGATTTAGAGTGTAGTCTTAAACATATTCTCAAGAGGGTAATGATGCTCAGACCAAATGAGATAGGATAGGAAATAAGTTACATGAGACTAAACAAGAACTTACAATAACTTTTTGACTTATACTCCATGTTTAGGCAAAGATAAAGTCAATATTGCAAACGTTTCCTTTCTGGAACAGGTTTTGTTAATTATAATCCTTCCATTAAATAGTCATCAATTCTTCATGTTCCTAATTTTCCTAATAATCTATAGTCTATTAGATCCCTTATAAATGAACTTAATTGTAAAGTCGAATTCTATCCTATGTATTTTGCATTTTGGGAACTAAACATAGTGAAGATGATTGGCTATACTAGATTTTAAGATGGTTTGTATATGTTACATAGGAGCAGCCAGGTTTGCTATGTATATGCTATATAAGAGTAGTCACTCACTGCTATCTTCTAAGACTCAAGCCATGATAGGAGATTCAATGTCTGCTAACCAACAATTGATTCAGTTACATAGGAGATTAGGACATCCATCGTTTAATGTTTTAAACAGATAATAACTGCAATTTCAATTTACTGTTTTTTAAAGCTTGTAAATTTTCCAAACACAGAAGACATTCTTATCTTTTGAATGTCCTGAAAGTCTACTAGGGTGATGCAGTACTCTTAGCTATATTTTTTATTAATAGAATGCCTTTGAAATCTTACAACTAATATGGGAACACTGATAAAGCAACATAGTAGCTGATAGTGAAAAATGGTTGGTGTATTCATCGACAATAAGTGGAGGCAGACCAGATAAAATAAAACAAAAGCAAAAATACCACGATGAGGTAGACAACAGACACAAAAACAAGTAGATTTAAGTGACCATAAAAAACATAAAAGGTAGACAACAATAGACCTACCACGATGAAATGTCGACCTCCAGATAGACACCCGATGAGTCTGTCTGTTGAGTTGCTTAGTGTGTGCGACGACAATAACAATTAACCATGATGAAATGTCATTTAAGGAAGAACACACAAGGATTAAGGATGAGGAAGAACACATAGAGAAGAAGAGGGAAGAAGTGTGAGATGAGAGATTGTGTGGGAAGAAGATGAGAGATTAGCGATTAAGGATTAGGAATTGGAGGATTTTTGTTAACGAAGAAGAAGGGAGATTAGTGATTAATGAATAAGAAAACATTGCGTCTATTAGGGAATGTCGATGGGAGATTAAGGATTAGGGATTAGGGATCAAGGATTGGAGGATTTCTATTAGCGAAGAAGATGGGAGATTAGGGATTAATGAAGAAGAAAACGTTACGTCTGTTAGGGAATGTCGATGGGAGATTAGGTATTAGGGAAGAAGAGCATGTTGCATCTCCATATCTATGGATGGTAGATTAGGGGTTAGGGATTAGGGAAGACGAAAATGGTGTGTGTAAGGGAGGACGGGCTAAAGCAAACGGTGCTCTAGCTTCAATAAAACTGTGCGTCTCATGTCTATCCCAAAACACTGTGTTTGAGGGAGGAGGGAGACGTAGCATTTCATTCATTGATGTGAGACCCACCTTTATGCCCATGTCAGCATCAGTGGGTCTCACATTCACAGAAAATTTTAAAAAAATTCCATGTAAGCATTTAACGAACCATATTAGTAGATGACTGACAGTCTCCTTAAGACGTCAATAGTCCGGATTCGATCTGAATGCTTTCCAAACTTTGAGGTCTATTTTGAACATTTGATAAACTTTAGAATTCAATTTGAACACTTTAAAATGATAAGGTTTATTTTGTACATGGGTGAAAAAGTTAGATGTTAATTAACCCTGTTGGCCTTTTATATTTATTGATATGATGTAAGCTATAGTTTGCATGTGATAGTTTTACAATGATAAACAACATATTCTACTTTTAAAAAAGTGTTATAGTCACTTTGGCATACAATTTTATCAGTATCATTTATCAATAAAAACCAAATTATATTAACATTAAGTAACAACATTTAGTTAAACCGTGGTATCATCCGATTGCTAAATAAAGCCACGCTGTTGATGGGTTTGTTACAGAAAAGTTGGCTGTCCACTTGCTGACACGAAACTGATCACTGCACCAAACCGTAAACAAACAAAGTAACTAACGAACCTTTTAAATAAATGAATATAAATAAATAAAACATCAATCCGGATGGAATGGATAAACCTTTGAAGTATTTTCAACCTTCAGATACTACTCTACGCCTTCCGCACCGTTGGATTCTCGTTCCCCGCTTAATTGAAAAAACTCAAAAACCTCAAAACAAGCCGCCCTCGGCGACTCAACGCGCTCGCACTCACTCCCCCAGACACCCACGCACTGTCCGTTATTCCACGGATTCCGGAACCTAATATACAAGCTCTTCTGTCTAATGGAGGCCACCAAGAGATCCACCGGCACCGTCAAGTGGTTCAGTGCACGCAAAGGCTTCGGCTTCATCACTCCCGACGGCGGCGGCGAGGATCTGTTCGTCCACCAGACCTCCATCCAATCCGACGGCTTCCGCACGCTCTCTGAAGGCCAACCGGTGGAGTTTTCGGTTGATTCAGGAGAGGACGGCCGAGCCAAGGCCGCCGACGTCGTCGCCGTCTCCAGATCCCGCGGTGACGCCTCTCGCGGCCGCAGTAGGGGGAGAGGTGCTGGTGCTGGATATGGTGGTCGCTCAATGAGAGGAGGGAGAGGCGGTGGCCGATCAGGCGGTGGTGGTTTGGGATACAATAACAGCGGTGGTTATGGAGGTGGTATGTGTTATAATTGTGGGCGTTATGGTCATTTAGCAAGAGACTGCTATCAATCTGGTGGAGGGAGTGAAAAATACGGAGGAGGCGGCGGTGTTTGCTACAATTGCGGTGAGGAAGGGCATTTTGCGAGAGATTGCCCAAACACCAGTGAAAAGTGAACACAAACGAGAGTAAGTTTCTCCGAATATTCTCGCATTTTCTTCTTCAGAATTCTTTTTGTTGTATTGCCACGTTCTCGAGGTTTCGATGACTGAATTATCGGGGAGCAGCAGATGCGCTTTTAGTTGTCGATTGCTTCTTCCGATTTTTTTAATTAATCGATGTCCATAATGGTTTATTGTAGATACAGTTCATTGATGCCCTTTTTCTTTTGTTATAAGCTCTTAATCGCTTCCTTATTTAACCATTTAACGTTGAAATGAATTAGATTGAATTTACATTTTCTTTTTTTTTTTCAATATTTTCCTTCAATACTAATTAATAGATGGTAGTCAAAGAACTTTTCAGACTTTTGGTGGCTTCTGTGAAATTTGGATGCAAATACGTTGTTGATATCTGAAAAGGACAGCAGGTTGTGTTGGATTTGGTGGTTGTGTGAAGCTTCATTTGTGGATATCATGTTTTGTCCTTTATCTTGATTAATTATTAAGTTGTGGACGTTCTTTTTATGCAGATTAAGTGAGAATTATCTGATTTTATAAGGCAGGATATGAACCCAAGTTTTGTGTGTTTGGTGGTTGCTGGCTCGCTAGACGCTAGGTTTCTCATTTTATTTTCCTTTAAGTTGTATGGCTGGCATTGTATTAAATCTTATCCAAAGTTTGCTAATGCATGAAAGGTCCAAATTGGATAAATTAAGATTGGGGTTGCATTGATCACACACTCTTAGGTTGTGGTCCAACCGCATAGGTCCCCTTTCTTCAAGTTCCCATGTTGACTGTCCATGTCCTTACTCTCTTTATTCTCGTGCTGGATTCTTCGGTATGAAAATGTATAATTGATTTACAAAAGTTTACTTAAAATAGACAGAACTTTATAGCTTAGTCCTTAATAGCTTTTCCTTGACGGGAATAATAGTCATACATAGTATTGGCTTGTTCTAAGTTCTCCCCTAAAGGGATGATATTGTACTGTCTGAGTATCGTTTTGTAACACTGGCCTTTTGGATTATTCGTCTGTTTTAAAGTTAGGCAAAGGGTAAGTTATGGGAAGACCTTATTTTGTTGTAGAAACCATATTGCTGAATAATAGTGAAACAATGAGGAATGTGTTTAAGACAGGGGCAGTTGTGTCGTGATTGGAATGCAGAGCATTTTTTTTGTTCTCCTCTTTAACTGATTTCACGTTTCCTCGTGGAATGTGAAGAAGATTGCTAGATGTGTGTATTATTTCAAGAAAATCAGTACCAATTTTGATGCATAATATCCTTTTTGTTATTTTCTAATGGGGACTGCTGCAATTAGACAAGGTGCCACATTTCTTACCCTGAATCCAATGTAATATTTCCACTTCTTAATGTAACACCTGGATGGTTAACCTTGGCAATCCTCAAGTATGATACAATGAGATTGGTGTTTCTCATAATCTTCACACGGTCAAGGCATTATCTAGGGTACAGATTTCGCATGCTTGCTCTACTCATGGCAATCTGTTCTGGTAATACTCTTAGCGATATTGGCGTACCTGATAACATGGGCGTTGAACCGGCAAAGAGTTTCCGTTTCTCTAGAACTAGTATAACTATGCATTAATTCATTTTTGTTTTCAGTGATGGAAGAAAGAGATACATGTTCTGGATCCTTTGTTGTCGGATTAATCACTTTATTCGTTGCTACTATTTTGCTTAGTTTCACAATATAGAACATTCCTACAAAATAATTGTGTTGATGTCAGTGTAGGTGCTGACAGAATGGGATTAACGCCTTACTTTCAGCATTCAGTACTTTAAAATGTTAATTTGTGCGAGAATATGGTTATATAGTTTATCTCCCGTCATCTCTTGAAGCGGTGGATAAACCTTTTTTAAAAAATGGTGGAAAGAAAACATCGCAAAGGAGTTGCATGTATTTGGTCTGACTTCTGTCTTGATGAGGCAATTTTCAGCTCTTTTACATCCTGTGATACTAGTTTCCGTGTTTGACCCATGCAAATTGCAGCAATTTAAGGCCTTTCGACAAAGAAATTATGAGTGAAATGATCAAGTAATGCCAAGTTGTCTATAAGCTATGCAAGTGTCTAGTCCCAAATTTGAAAGGTTGGCGTAATGGTGGTTTGTATTTCCTATTTCTTTTTAACAATTGTTGTTTACGCAAGGACATGGGCTTGTATCATCATATGGCTTTCTCCAACTCTCTTAATTAATCGGGCCAGTGTCTCTTTATATCTTCCCGCAATAGCATGTGCTCGTCTGTAGCCCTTCAGCTTAAGGTATACTAGTTAGCCCGCAAATGAACTTGATAAATCTGGTATGCAAATCTTACATCAAGGCATAAAATTAGTGTAAGATTTCCGCTTGAGAAGTGGTCTTCTATCCCGCTACCTATGCGCACATCCTGGTAGTGATGGAGGTTCCGAATGGGTGATAGTAACCGAGCCATTGATCTGCCAAAATCAAACTTTATTTATTTCAGTTCTCCTGGGTTCCATCCGCAAACCACAATAACTACAATGCCACACTGCAAATTCCGTAAGTTGTACTACTACATTTCCAAATCTCATAACAAGTCTTGAGGTAATAAATTCTAAAATTTGAGATGGAGTTGGGTTTTGATGTAAACATCGACGCCATTGGTACACTAAATTGGAAACCTATGCTTATTTTTCCACTTCGGTGAGTATAATTCAGGAAAAGTCAGCTTTTGAACTTCTATCATCAGTTGCCACTGTACGAGGATCACGATTCGGTACTTGAAACGGGCCTTACAGTGAAAGCCAGAAAGTACTGTATAATTTAATAAGAAATTATTATAACCTTTTCCTGACAGAGATAAAGTGAAGAAAGTCAAGTGTCCTTAAGCCGATAAACCGCCTTATTCACTCTTAAGAGAAGCTTCCGTGCGCGTCTTTGATCGTAAGTTGATCCGTTTAATTTTATGATATTTTATTATATTTTATAAATTTTAGTTATTTATTTACGTAAGATTTACGCAGAATTTACACGAATGAGTGAAATTTTTGAAACAAAATAAAATACCATAAAATTGGACAGAAGAATTAGATTCTTTTATACCAAACCTTCCAATTTCCAAACCAACTTTGTCAGTTTCCTTACTCTTCCCTCTTTCCTTTTTGTTTGCTGTTTTCTTTATCTATTTCTCCGCGTTGACTCACTGAGTGATGGACAGAGAGAAAGGGAGATAAATTCAGCTTTGGTGGGTTGTAATTTGCCAAAACCGACTCGTGAAGGTTCTGTTCTGCGTCGGATTCATAGGAAAACTATCATCCTCAGTGCGTGCTTGTCACACGGGTGATTTTTTTATCCAAACAGATAAGCACGGAAACATAAAAACATTCAGGACGCACTGTTTGTGCCAGTATGAAGAACCTGCACATGAATCTTGTTTGTCAGTGCTTACCTGTTTGAATAACACATAGATACTTGAAACCGTGTCCCCTGTATCCTTGTGTGGAATTGAAGCCCTTTTCAATTTAACTTGACCAACTAAAACAGATAAAAGTGATTGTTAGCAAATTAATGGATTGAAAATCATGGAGAAAGGATCACAATCATATTTGCCAAACTCTTTTGTGAAACAGAAGATAAATCATCTGTATTATATCCACAACAAATAGGCTATCCTAAGGCACTGTCATTTGCAATTCTTTGTTGATTCAAGTTTCGATTGGAATCCAACCACTTGATAACACATGCAGAGAGCCACATGCATCAGACTGTGCAGACCCACAAATATGTTGTACCTTATCCTCATCTGCAGATCTGAAATGTATATAACGATTTGATTCTTCGCTCCACAAAGTTACAATTTATAAGCATACAAACGTCGTTTTGTGTTGTTTACCAAGCTCCATGTGTTGGTCTGTACTTGTAGCTGATGTTGATGTTTCTCCGTTCCACTCCAATCATTAATTACCCAGTTATCACTCTATACCATCACCTTATCAATAAAATTTACGTGAATGAGAAGAAAGTTATCGTTTTCATTCTCTCAACCCTACGCGGAAGCGGAAGGTAAGTTATCATAGGAATGTCCTCCCTTCGTTCTGAGAAGAAGAGTAAAACAGAAGTTACTCTGAAAATTGCTGATAAAACTACACCTCGCAATCATCTCGTTACGATTAAGGCCCTACCGATCTTCTATGAAGTGCAGTTGTTGGTGGAAAGAGTTTTTTTCTTGCTACAAAGACAGATTCATTGATCTTTGGAGAAAATATGAAAAATAATTGTACCGACTCCATTCCATGACAAGAACCAGGCAGTCCTTGTCTTGGAAAGTTCTCAAGACCAAAAATGTTACAGGAACTGATCATGCATGATATCTCCAACACCCACCTGCCACTTATTTAACTTAAAACTGTTACTTCTGTTGCATTCCATAATACCAGTTCACTTACACTCACAATAGAGGGGCCTATAAGATGATTTTGTAACTAACTCTTTTTCTTCTCACTTGGTTGGGTGACATAATGTCAAGTTACAATCAACAATCACCGATACATTTGTCGATGTCGACAAACTCTTTGTGGACCTTTTAGGTTTGTTCTTTGTGGACCTTCCTTGACTTCATAGACCTACCTCTATTCGTATATCTTGTCTTGGAATGACATCAATCTATAATCATTTGTCGATGTCGGTTAGACTAGGAACCAAATTGGACTGGTTCATCCGTTCACGTATGTTAAATTTCAAGCTAGATGTAACTAGAGTGAGTTGATAAAGAATGGGAGAGAATCTTAAAAGAATTGTGAGACTACAGCCCACAAGAACGGAGGGAGTTGCATTCTTAACAAATCAATCAACACACAAAGTTACAAGTGTAGACCTATATGATGGGGGTGGTCATGATTACCATCGCACCTTTAATTTAATTTTTTCTTTTGAAAATCATCAACATTAATGGCTCTTACGTGAAAAAGAGAGAAAAATGGAAGCGAAAAAAGAAAGAAAACAGAAAAGAAAAAGTTACAAATGGCAATCTCTTTACAAACTTGAGTGTTAATAAATTTGTCAAGCCTTGTGAGACGGACACTGATAGCACTTGGTGAAAAGTCCAAATGAATCAATTTGATGTATAAAGTTGAGCATGCTTGCCCATCCTCCAAACCCAAATCCCACAACTAACACCCATACCACCACAAAGATGTTTATGCAGTAATGGCCAACCCAACCTCCAAGAAATGATGCTGGTCTCTCCACTGCATTCTGTTCAAAGGGTGAAAACTTCAAAGTTTGATGAAAGATAAAAAGTAATTACAGCTAGCCAGCTTACCTCTCGGGCGGCTGCAGATGAGAAAGTTATCATATGTGCTAATGCAGGAATTATATAGACGGTAAAACTGACAAGAAGAGATCCAACAGCGGAGTTAATGGGACCAAAGAAAGGGAAGATAATTGCCAGGAACCATATTGGGATCACCACAGGTAGCCTAGCCAAAGCTCTCTTGAATACACTTTTGGTGTCGTGTACCCTTATCAATTTCTCCCATACAAAGTATAGAGGCGTACATGCAAATCCAAATGTTATAAACTGCACAAACAAAACAAAGTGTGAGTTAGCTTCCTTCTGTCTCATTGAAGTAAGCTGTCAGGAATTGAATTCTACTGCTAAAAATATAATCTTTAACCAAAATATGGTCACAACCTGATGAATAAGCATGAGAATCACAGCTGTATCCCTGAACCCAATCCTTGGGAGCAAAGAGAGAGCGTTAGAATGGGTAAGTAGCAAGTCTCCAAATGCCCAATATACAGCAGAAGCTGATGGGAGTGTGAGGGTTAACACATAAAGTGTTGCTAACAGGTATATTAGCTTGAACTTCTGTGGCTTCCACATAGCATGCATGATTTCACTACAATCAAAATTTATACTTACAACAGTATAATACAAATAACAATTTTGATGAGTACGCGATTGCATAATTCCCTTGCTATCATAATTGCAAAAAGAGATTGCCAACTTTTCATTTTCAAACCTTTTTGACAGATTAAAAGCAAGGAGTATTACGAGTTTCAATTTACATATTGTAATGATTAACACTATTACAGCTGTGGAGTCCTCACACTGTGACAGCATGCCCACCAAAGGTGTAGAGAACGTTGGTAGCACCAGTGAAGTACAGAACCATTGTGGTTGGACTCGAGTGTTTCACTCCTTCAACCTTTGCAAAATATGGCCATATAAAAAACAGAAATCAGTTATCTTTAATCTAACTTTGACTTGAGCAAACATCAACTCTTGTACCTGGCCATGTATAAGGGAAGCAATTGTGAGATACCAGGCCGTGTAAGTAGTCATCATAAGACCTAAGAATGACCAAATTCTGTAATTACGGAATGAAGGGATAAAGACCGTAGTTGCACAGCAGGCACCAAAAATGTAGGTCCATGTTCTTTTGTCTAGATTGTCGTTTATGTAGTAGATATTGCTGCAAAGGATCATGCTTATGAGAAATAGTACAAATTGTTCAAAATGAAAAGGCCAGCTCAAACCCAATAAAAGAAAAGTTATTCCCAATGAGTCTGTCATAATTGCACTACCTTGCACAGGCAATTAACTGAATGACAGATCCAAATAGAAGAAAAGTGGAATTGAAAAGGAGGCCTACGTTCCTCCAGTGTTTCCCCAGCAGCCCATCAAGGACTTCAAACCACTGAAATTAAGAAGAATTTTCCAAATGAGATTAGTGCATGAGCTTAATTTTGTTCTTCATACTCATGTAACTTTCAGCTTCTCATGCAACAATTACCTGAATGACATGATTCCTGAAATCAACCTTCTCTCTTTCCTTTCTAGTTCTGTACTCAACATAAAGAATACTGATAAGGTAAGCAGTCCAGCTTCCCATTATCCCATAGAACAACTGGAAAAGAATCCCCGATAGCATGCCAAGTTGTGAGAAGGAGTAAGGCAAGGTGAGAAGCACCTGTGCAACCTGCAAATTTCCATAAATTGAATGTTAGACACCGTACATGTCTCTAGGATGGCAGTCTGAGGACAAAAGGTTAGCATCAGAAAATTTGCCTGGTTAGAAGCACAGCTAAACCAAGCATCATACACTGACCCTCCATGCCAAAACAAGTTGGACAGTTTGCCTTTCGTTGACTTGGAACTGCCCTCTTCTCTCTCCATTTCCAAATAATTTCCAGCTATAACAGTCTCAACCTTCTCAAAAGCCATTGCTATACTATACTCTTACACTAATGATGCGTGAAGAAGGAGGCAGGAGGGACTAGTTTAGAGTTCTATAAATAGATAAAATGTAAATGCTTTCTTTTCTTTTTACATTCTCGTGCTTTCCCTCCCTCCCCTCGTCTCAACACAACATCCTCTGTCCAATTTTTACGGTGTCTTATTGTGTTCAGTAAGTCTCAGCTATTTATTTATACGAGACTTGTATTTATTTATGCGGGACTCACGCAAGACCTACATAAATGAATGGCTGAGATTCACTGGACATAATAAGACACCATAAAATTAAACAGAGGATCTGGACTCCCTCGTCTCTTACAGGATCTTACACGATAATGAAATGGTTATATTTAAAAATAGAATAATAGAATAGATTATATATTATTTAATTTAATTTATTTCTAAAATTTTCTAATAATAATATATGCAAATGTTTAGTTTAAAAATATAAATTTAAGATGACAAAAGAATAACTAATAAAAATATCAAAATATTCATTATATTCTCTATTATTATTATTATTATTATTATTATTATTAGCAATTTTTATTATCATTAATTTTCTTGTTATTATTATTAGTTCTAATAATAATTATTATTATAAGAAGAAGAAAATAAATAAATAATAATAATACTAATAATAAGAAGAAGAAAAAGAAAATTATTAATAAAAACAACAACAACAACAACGACGACAATAATAATAATAATAATAATAATAATAATAGTTTCGAAAGATTGTCTTTACCTATTCTACATTCATAAAATAGGTAAAAATAAGGAGAGATATTTTTAGCTATTCTAAAAAATGTAGGAATAATTAAACCTGAAATTAGTTGTTCTATACAGTGTTTTGAAACTTGGACCGAACCGGCCGGTTCGACCAGTGATCGGTCAACTATCTGGTCCTAGTAACTCCTAAAAATCATTCCCTAATTGGACCAGTGCGAACCGGTAAGAACCGGTTAATTGACCAGTTAAATCAAGATTGGTCGAATCGGTTGGCCACTGGTTCAATAATTTTTTTTAATTTTTTTGCTTTCTTCTTTCTAAAACACATCACATTTTTTATTTATATTTATTTATATTATTTGGTACATTTTTTATTTTTTTAATATTACTAATATTATATATAATTGAATATAATTATTGCGTAATTATGACGACACACCGATTTGACTGGTGGTTGAATCAATGACCAGTAAAACTTCCGATTTTACATCCGGTCTGAGTTTTAAAACCTTAGTCCTGTATATTATTTCTCAACCAAACAAAGAAATAATTATTCATTAAGAATAATTACTTCAGGGAAAAAAAAAAAAGGCGAAGCCAAGTGGAGCCTAGCTATGTTACGCTCTAGGAATGTGAAGGGCAACAAAAAAAAAAAAAAAGGCAAAGCCAAGTGGAACCTAGCTATGTTACGCTCTAGGAATGTGAAGGGCAACATACAAACCTACATGACCTGGGAACGTGAGTTCATGATTATAAGCTTCGGCTTTGGCCGGTTGCGTATTCCCATTGGCGTGTGACATATAGATATCACAGGCGGAGAACGAAACAATTTTTACAGTATTTTTTCGTATGCTATACTTACAGTGGGCTTGAAAGATGGTGGACCCAAGCTCTCACGCACTGCACGAGCGGGTTGACCCACCAAAGGCCCTTTTACTTTTGGGAATAACAAATATTTGATTGATCAAGTCAGGTGCCGAGATTAGGAGGAAGGGTCTCGACTTAAAAATATTTAAGTTTTCTAAAAGTTTGGAATATAAAAAGAGAAAAAGATAAGAGAAAGTTCGGGGTGTGTAAATACATGCGTAGTCTAAAGATGGAGTTAATCATTGTTTTGAGGTGGCTTTGGTGCTAAACATGATTAGTTCCAATTGGCTTTAGAAAAGTCCGGAAAATTAAGAAAAAGAAGTAATTAAAGTGAGTTAGGCTTTCACTTTTATTTTTCTGATCAGGGCCATTGATAAGAGTATCTAAGTCATGATTGTAGAGTATAATGTCTTTAAAGTGTCTCCACAGGAAGGTAAATTTGGAATTGGGTGACCTGCTTTAAATGATGAGAAAATTGAACAGTAGTTTTTTGGGGACATCAAGCCATTTTCCTCCAGGAATTTAGTTTTACAATTTAAGCAATTGGGTGGGTACAGGTATAGGCATAACCATAAGCATAAGCATCAAAGCACCAACAATGCCTCACAAATGATGGTTGATGCCTTTAACCAAACATGATTCAAATCGGAATCACAATCAACGTGGGTTGATTTGACTCTTTTAATTACAATCACAGCCAATGTAACGTCTCCTTGCCTGAGTTAACCCCACAATATGACTTGTTTAATCTATAAACCAGCTGTTAATTATGGTATCTAAGGTTGGTCTGTTGCAATGATAAGCATAATTGGGAACAGTATATAGAAATAATCATCCATGGTATGCTGGCCAATATCAAAATTTAATCCTCATCGTTACTTGTACTTGTCCATGTGGGTAGGTGCTGACTGAACTTTTACATGTGCAAATATGAGCACAGGCGTCAACTTCTATGAAAAAGTGACCGTGTAGCTAATTAAAGACGTAAAAGGTAATCACTTTTGAGTTTTGACTTGTTACTTGTTGAACCATCAATCAAAGTTCTTGCAAGTGATACAGACCTCTCAGTCTCCCTTATCTTCTTCCAGATTTCTAGGCTCAGGTAGGCTGTTTCTCACAACCATGTTCACCTAACTTGATTTGAAACAAGTTATTATCATTGGATGCTTATACATTTCGGGACGTGATCCTCTAGTCCGTGTACCCTGTCTCAACCCTGTCCCAACTTATCCAAGTCATCTATTTATGTGGATCCCATATAAATGGATGGCTTGGATGAGTTAGAACAGGGTTGGGACAGGGTACACAGGCCAGAGGATTTGAGGTGATACATTTCCTTCTCCTTTTTAGACATGATTAACTAGATGGAGGAATCACTATATAGTCAATAAGTTAGAAGCTATTCGAACTTACAATGTCCCGAAATGCAACTCAAAACTTCAAGATTTATGGAGAATTCTTAGTTATCCATGATAAATGAAATCATATTTGTACATAACCTTCTTTTTTGACATTTCAGTTTCGCTAAATTAAAGAAGCGCTCTAAAGACAATCATCTTTAGCACTTATTGTATAAATCATTTTATGATTAATTAAATCATTTTTTATTATTCCGATGTTCATACGTTTATAGATTTGATGTTGATATTAAATAGATTTAATGAATACAAAGTATAGCATGAAGAAAATCATGATGAGATCATTGATAATGAGATTCATATCATATGTAATTATGTTAGTATCTAAACTTTCCTTAGTCATAGGATTAGTGCGATGAGATATATTAATCCGAATAAACTAACGCATGTTATATCCCTTAATTAGATCAAACAGTAGATCTCATAAGCTGTAGACATGAGTTGTTTAGAATTAACATATGGATACTTTCTAAGTGTAGTAAGTATATTGGATTGACCCACTATGAGATAATCATATGGATATTATATTCCAGTGTTAATGATAGTCTCATCATAGCAATAGTGCAAGTATCTTTTGACTTGAGGTGCTCAAGGATATTTCAGATATTGATCATGTGCTTTGACTCCATTCATCGGTATCTTTCAACGGTTACTCATAGGATGATAATTGGGTTCAGCTTGAAATATTCAGAGGTAATTGAGTAGCCAATAAAGGATTCACACTCCTAATAGAAGGAGATGATACCCACGACCTCTTGTCGGGTCATTACTCGGGAGTCTCTGGCCAGAGCAGATATGCGTTATGAAAAGAGTCTTCAATGATACATAGAGTAATGATATCCTCCTTACAAGATCTAATAACACTTAGGCTAGATGTGACGTAGTCAGTCTAGTAGGAGTTGACTGATTATACTCTGAAACAAGAGGGGTATAGATGATGAAAGGACGAATTGCATGATAACATTGCTTACGGAAGGGTTCGTAGCCAAACCACTGACTTTCCAATCAATTGGATATCATTACGTGTTGCTAGATACTGCTCTTGACTTACTTAAAATAAATGTTAATTCAAGTGGCCAAATAGAAACCTATTGAGTCACACACATAGGAGATCCGAAGGATGAGTAAAATGGTCTTAAATGATGATTCAAGATATGAGAGTGTATTTCGAGATTATATCGTGATGTGATGGTGGTAGAAAATGTTGCATAAAATGGATTAGAAACAAGTGTTGTTAGCTTTCATTAATGCATGCTATTCATGGTCATTAACTTCTCATAACTTCCATTATTCATGACCATTAACTTCCTATAAATTCTCATTAGTGATAGGGGTTATGGAAGGCCAAATGGTACAGAAAATTGAGATAATTTTCGTGCATCTTGTGTAAGACACATAAAAAGAAAAAGAAAGGTTCTTTTTCTTACACACACATCTTTTCTCTCTAACTCTCTCAAGAGTTCTGGTCTTTGTTAGCACAAAGAAAAAATTTTAGCCATCTCCTAGTGAGGTTTCATCCTTCTATCTTTATGTGGACTTTGATGAGAGGCGGTCTGTGATGATCATTATGGTTTATGACAACCCAATGAATTAAATCACTTGTTAATATAGAAATCATGTATAATGTGCAAAACATACAAGAAGGGGGATTTAATTGTGTAAAATCTTCAGAAATATTAATCTTTAGAAACTTCTTGGATTTCTTTACAAATTCAAATGATAAACAATTCACTTAATTTGATGAATAATGCAATAGCAAAAAAAAAACTACTCTTCTAACAATAAGAAAATTAAAAAGATAAGGATTAGAGAATAGACGAGGCAATTTTATACTAGTTCACCCTTAACCTTAGGCTACATCCAGTTCAAAGGGTTTTTATGAGATTTCACTATACTCTTCACCGTTACAAGTATTCTTTCTACACTTTCAGAACCTCTTCAGGTCTCTCCCACAAAGTATTCTTTATCTGCTTTCTTAGCCTCTCCAGAGCCTTTCTTTCGCTTGGAAAGACATTATTTGAGCTTCACGTTACAGATATATTTGCTCTCTTTCTTTCGCACTTGAGTATAGAGTTTTTCTAAGTATTGTACAATCAAATTTTCTCTCTTGTATTATATCTCGTTGTAATCATTGTTTAGTTTACGACTATAACTAGTATTTATAACCTAAGTCTTCAACTGTCTTATTGAGTAAACTGCTTCTTGAATCTTCTAGAAAACGTTATTAGTTGAGTCCTGTAACTATCTCCAACTATCTAACTGATTAACGTTCTAGAATAATCTTCATTTGCATCGTCTGGTACTATGTTTCTTCTGGTGTCACGCTTTCATCTGGTGTATCTAAGACACTTTGTTGTATAAGTAAGTATCGTTTTGAGTTGACCTTTTTATTCTTGTGTTGACCTTCTGTATCTTCTTATGTTGACCTTTTGTACCTTCTTATGTTGACCTTCTGTATCTTCTTATGTTGACTTTCTGTACCTTCTTATGTTGACCTTCTGTATCTTCTTATATTGAGTATCTTCTTGGTTTGACTATGCATCGTCTAAAGTTGACGATTTGTGTCACTTACATTTTTCTACGTACTTAACAAACTCATCAAACAATTATCACACTTCTCAGATTATTATTATTTAATTGTCACCAAAATTAATAGAAGTGAAGTCTTCTTGACTTAACAATCTCCCCCTTTTTGATGATAACAAATAATCAT
>JANSVB020000126.1:654379-665982 GCA_025504935.2 Erythroxylum haughtii | reverse complement strand
TGCACAACAGATACACAGCAAACACTTCTGGCATGTGGGGCGTGCAAGTTCGCAGGTTACTGTTGGCACATGTATAACACGCGCTACCACACACAGATGCACCTCTATTATATGACGCATGCATTACAAACGCTGCCACGTGTCCCAGCCTCATTGTCCATGTGTCGAGACAGATGGCAGGAATGTGCAACGCACATGCTCACTCGTCCCTTACTAGTGGGAGCCGCGTGAGACCCATACTTTACACACACTAACCTAACTACCCTTAGGAGGTTACCGTAGTACTGTTGCGCGTATTTGATGGTTCTATTGCCTTTTGACAAGGAGGGTGATTTCCGACGATCCTACAACCCACTTTTGGCACTTACTGGCCCAGTTTTGACCCATTTCTCATGGCTAGTCTCATGTACTCCACTTTCACGAATCCATACACATTAAAAAACAGATAAAAAATAACTGAAAACCCTAAAGGATGAAAACTAAAAAACTTCATTTTCAATCACCCGATCACATAATCGCTTTAATATCACGTATAACACTTAGCATGAATCTTATTATGTGTCTTGAATCATTCATGAAAGGGAAATAAACAAAGGAAATGTGAAATACTTGATTTCTATTTCATTTCGACTTTTTAGGTAGTTTCTGAGGTCGAAATGAGCTTCAATCTTTCGATACCTTCATAGGAATTCTTCACCAACATGTGATCAACGTCTTTCTACAGTTTTCTCAAAATGTAAGCGCTCTTAATGTGTCAAAGAATTCATATATTTACGAATGATTTGAGCGACAGTAAGAGACCTTAACTTTTATATATAACTTTCATATCAGGCTTCTCCGTTACAAGTTTGATATGAGTTTGGTCCTCACTGACCGAGATCATTTTTTTCCAAGATTTCGACCCATTGATTTATATTATTTATTGAGCTACTTATCTTTATGTAGATCATATTATGTAACTTAACTTAAAAATTATTGAAAAACTAAAAAAGACAATTAATAGTTGTCCCAAAAAAATGTCTAAATTACCCAACAGAAGATATATTCTTCCAAACAATTTTTGTTTACACAGATGAGCAGACTGGGTACTAGGAAAGGGATGAGGAGATTTTGGTTCTCTGGTTTCAATGGCATTATGTGAAACCTAGAGGTTGATTCCCCAGAAGTGGAGTGGGGGACTCTTTTTTGTCTTCTTTTCCCGCCGAAAGTATATTTGCACACCGTGAGGATGGTTTAATTTCGCCACCCATCAAGAAGAAGCTAATGTGTTCCAATATCACTAGCAACTGCGCATGTTACTTCAGAAACAGCCAAGGCACATGGTTCAATGGCACACCATTTTTGCGACTACGGAGTGGAGGATGGAGGGTGAGGGCCACCACCATCCCCGGCTCTGAAAGATAATTTTGTGGTAAATAGCAGCTCGAGGCTGAGTGGTTTAGTGGGAACGAGGACAAAAGCATTGACTTGACAGTGACATTTAAACTTGGCTCAGTCGTAGCTTGACCATTATCAAAGCCCCTCTTACCTAACCGGACACATCCAAAGGGCCAGCTGGTAGGACACAAACCCAGTGGCTATTTATTTGAGCCTTTGAGGCCTACGCTCCTGCGAAATCGACACGTAAAAAGATACTAGTGTTATTAAAACCTTTTGTAATGACATGAGACGGGGTTGCAAATATTGTCTGATGGTAAAATGACAACTTAAGTAACTCATAGCCGATGTTCTCTTGACAACAGTGGAGTTGAAGTGAAGCGTGACGTGAAATAGAGAGCCATTTTTTGTGATTATTTAACCATATAAGGAATGAAGTCCGTTATTCAATTGACTTGATATTGATAGCTGTTTACAGGTCTGGAATGCTTAAAAGTCTAATGCCATCGCGGCTGCGTTCTCTACGGTGGTCTGAAGACAGTCGCTACACGTGAAGCATGATTCTAATTGACAAAATATACTTTTATTTAACCCAAAAATGACATAATCAATTTTAAATTTCTTGGATCTATCGTACCCTTGTAATAAATGGCATCTGGACAGGTGGCGGTTGCAACCATCAGAAGCTAAATTTGGCTACATTATCTCTTTACAGTTGACAGCGTGCTGTACATTGTTGTCATTTATGCGAGTAAGATCCTGCCACCTTTCCATGGGATGTTCATTTCTGAAACTAAAACGGTAATGTGTAAGGGAAGTTGTCAATAACCCTATGGTTGGCTTAGTAACATTATCCAGACTTACAAAAGAAAAAGTAGAAAACTCAGCTTCCAAGAGTTTCCAGTTAAAGTAAAACGGAAAGAGGGGAAAAAAAAAGTTGTGACCATGTGGGATCTGTTGTCATTTTGAACAACCCAAGCGGGAAAAGGTGGTTCCTCTATGTCCAACTATATTAGAGCCGATTTGGTCCCTCAATTTCCAACTATATGAGTACCAGTTCACTAAGATCAGTTTGTGGTTGAAGAAATAAAAAGACAATGGAGAATGTATACAGACCTGAATGGGTTTGTGAAGTCAACAAACATTCTATGCAACGGAAGGGTATTGATGTAAATATGACTATTACGGGATGGGATCTTGCGGAGGAGGATAAAAAGCGCTTGTTTCGGAGAGATTTGGGCTTGATTTGTCCCCTCATTCGCTCCATAATATAATGTTGTTTACTTTCTAGAAACTGGAATGCAACAATTACTATTATTTTGTATTGGAAGTGCCATAACATGCATATAATCGGATAGGGAATGTTAAAACAACTGAAACTGAAACTATTAAAGAATACCCATTTGGTTGGGGAATTCTCGATGATGAAGTCGACAATTTTGGTTATTCAGGTGGAGTTTAATTTGCCTGTCGTTGTTAGTTCTTAGCGCAGGCAATTCTTTTGTCCGGATCTCACAAAGTAGGATATTTGGTCCACAGTGTACATAGTCATCCGCACTACCACCGATCTACGTTCAATGACTTTGTACCAAAAAATCAAATCCAAATAACAATATTGGTTACCCACGTGATTTGATTACCAAACTTTCGAAAATTTAAAACTAAAATTAAATAATTAAAGAAATCTCGTAAACGAGCACCAAACGGAGTGGTCAAGGTCTTGGAAGGAAGTCGAGAAAAAGAAAGGACAGTGTAAGGCAGATATGAAGTGGGCCAGCAAAGTAAATTCATTAATCAACTGACGTCAACAGAGCCCCAGACGAAGCTGATAGCTACTTGGAAACCACCGAATTCCTTCCTCCGCAATTCCTGGATATGCTTTTTTAACTTATTCCCATGTTTACACTTTACACCTTTAACTTAATTTAAAGATAAATTATATTTGCCCCTTATTTTTAATCCAACATGCTGTACTTAATTAATTGTGCGTTTACTTTAACTTGGATTATACTTATAACATGCATCTCTTCCATATGTAGTCAATATAAGCGGAATTGAACTTAAAATTTATAAAATAAGTGCAATGTGAGCGTTGTACACAAACAATATGCGCTTACAAAAAGTTTTTCTATTTCGTTTTGTGCATTAATAATGAATATTATAGTGAGGTTGCGAGGTGCTGCGAATAGAATACTTAATAGTCTACTTAACAATCATATCAAAATATTACACCATTATAATTGATCTATTGAAAACAATCTCTTTATTAAATAAAAATAAGATTGTGTATTATCGAATCTTTTCAAATTTCACATTTCAGCGAAACTTCAATTGGGTATTGATGATAGAGATCAAAATATTATATAATCAATTAAAATTATGACATGCATTTGTCCTAAATAACATTTGAGAGGTGTACACTTTTTTTTATTTGAAATTAATTAATGAATTTGTTAGTCTTACAAATGATTGTCATAAATTTATATTAAATAAAACAAATACATAATAATAAAAGATAATATAAATATAGAGACAAAATGGGTCAGTTCAGATAGCTTTTAATTATATCCATTCATCAATTTTTAGCTTTTAATTATATCCATTCATCAATTTTTAGTTAAGAATTTACAATCTTTTATTTCCAACAAAAGTTTTTCATACAATTTCTTCTTTATTACAAACTTAGGATTATTTTTATAAATATCATATTTTGAATGATCTTTTACAATTTTTATTCATAGTTAAGAGAAGTATATTTCAAGTAATTTCTTTAATTGTAATAGCTCAAAACATTGTTACTCTTCTCATATTTAAAAACAAAAGCTCAATATAATGTGCGGATGGTTTCTTTAATCTTTCAAGTTCTTTCCACAACTGAATAATAGTCTATTTATATAAATAAAAAAAATCCTTAAAATGACTTAGAGACAGAAACTAGTTTTTGGGTACATTCGGAACTTCCTTCAGTTAGTCACGTAACTGCCAATTAAAGTATCAGCTAGTGTTTTAGAAAGTCTCCTCTAGGTAACTTTTCAAACAGACCAGTTAAAAGTTCAACGAAAGAACAATGTCCAGACTGGAATATAACATTTGTTAAAAAAATTGATTCAAAATGATAAATTGAATTTTGTTTAAAAAAATTCAAAACAAATTTCATTTTAATTACGAAAAAGATTATACATTGTGCCATATACTCAAATGATCATATATTGATTAAGTTCCTTTTTTTTTAAATGACCAATACAAGAATGATTTGATTAATTTTGATTTTTTTACTTAAATCCTTTTGAATTTTCTTAAATTGCATACCTGTTTATTTTCTATTCTATTAATCAATACAAGTAAATTCATTACAACCAATATATTTTATTATCATCGGAATCATAATTTATGACTTACACATAGTGTAATTATTTAGTAAATATGAATTAATTATATAAAATATCAGATGTGTGATAAAAAAATGTAAAACTATAATTTAGAAGTATGTTTTCCACAACCATGATTGTGAAAGAAAATGTACTTATTATCCCATAACCGTTACTTGATTTTGATTGTGACAGTGCCAGCTTGAGATTGAAAATCTAAATTGTGACGAGGAGTTAGTCACCACCGTACCAATTATGCGGTAACATAAGAGTGAAAAACGTAACGGAGAGAACTTAAGGTGTAGGTGAGTTGGTAAAAGATTCTCTTGATTTAAGTGAGGTTGTGTATTCGAATCATTTATATATATATAATTGTTTAAAATTTAAGATCGGAATTTTGCCTCCCACAAAAGACGCTAGAATTAATCTAAAAATAAATAATTTATATATACTTTTCTTTACTTGAAATCCTCTTAAAATATTTCGTAGACCAAAAAAAGAAAAAACGCTACAGATAGATGTGTTGGACTGACTACTTTGAATGAAGCAGCTAGCTTGTAGTAAGTGGTAAGTACGCATTGAAATCAATGGATGGGCATGTGGGGTTTGATACAGCCTTAACATTACTAGGCTCTGTCTCCGCACCATTTTACTCGCTTACATTAAATTTTCCGTCTCCATAGTTTTTTTTTTCAATCACATATTTATGGTTTTCTTTTTCTTGCTAGCAAAAGCATTGAATGCCTATTTCCTTCTCATAAAACTAAAATTGATGGTCTGAAGAATCATGCTTCAGTCATGTGCTTATGTTTTTTCCTTTGGTAATGTATTATTTCGGGTTTTTCTGCGTGGTAATGTTTCCGCCAATTTGCTGAATTTTCATATATATATTAAAAATTACAAGATTTAAGGAGACATGTTTTTTTCATTATATATCAAACAATTGCATTTTTTAGACTTGTATTTATTAAAAAGTACGTTTTACTTTAACTTTCTCTTCACATTTTTAATGTAAAATGATCAAATGAACAAGTACGGCGATTTGAGCGGGCAAAATTACGAGTCCCTTAATCGCACCTACCACTCATTATTGGAGAGGAGACGAGCAGGACGAGCACGAGCCGAGCCCCTCCGACCAAGCCTACCTCTCTCTCTCTCTCTCTCTCGCTCTGTCTTCCCAAATAACATATCTCCTAAACATAAACCGCAGCTCCGAATACCCACTTTGAATCTGTTCCTGTATGCGCATGGCCATAGCCACTCTTCACTCATGAAAGCCAAACTCTACACTACTAACACTCCTACTAATAACGGTTACGCCAGCGAAGGCCCCACCTGCGACACAAACTCGCAATGCAGACGACGGCTCCGCTCCAAAACTCTGTCCCATTCTCGGCGGGACAGCTTCACTGCCGGCGTATTTTCCCGGTGGAACGTCAAGTACCTCCTGGTTTTGCCCTTACTGTACATTTTGGCGTTGATCATGTGCGTTGGTCAGTTCTCCGCGTTTCTTGCACAGACTACTTACCCTGTTGCTGTGTACAAGAGCCATAAGTTGTTTCAGAAACTTTGGCCTCATATTCAAGCTGATAATTCTACTGCTATTCAGGTTGTTGATTGTTGAGTCCTGTTTTGTGTTCTCTTTAACTTCTTCTGGATTTTGGTTTTTTATTTGATTTTTGCGAGAAGAAGACAAGCGAAAAGAGCATCTCTCTCGTCTTTAATGGTAAAATAAATGGAAAAGACGATGCTACTTTCGTCTCTTACTTCAATTAAATTGTCCTTTCTGAGACGTAATGTGAAGTGTGCCTTCTACGTCTGATCATGGTGGATGAGATTGAGGTGGAAATTTTAGATGGATTATGGGGTTATTTTTAAAAATGAACTAGATCATAAAGTGACTAATAAGAAGAGAGTTCTCATGTCTTATGACAGCAATTCGAAGGACGCTAGATACTAAATCTGTGTACCTTTTACCTACTTAATTCTGATTCTCAGAGCATGATGGGCCATTTTCTTGGCGCAGTTATCCTCTGTGTGGCGATACAAAAGGAAGCTCAAAGTCCGGAGACCCTGTTCCAATTCAACTTACAAACCGAATTTCCCCATTGTAGCAGGTGAAAGATATTCCGATCTTGAATTTAGCGAGTTATAGGATGATTTTAGCGTGTTATAGTTCACAAATGTAGAATTCTCGTTTTGCGGAAAATGAGTTAACTCAAGTTGCAATTGTTCCAATAGTTAAAGAGAAAGATAATCCAAACTTTTCCCATTTAATTGTAGAGCCTTCTGGCCCCATCGGCTACCTGCTTGTTGAGGCAAATGGTGGTCTAAATCAACAGCGTTCTGCGGTGAGTCCACCATTTCTACTGGTCTGTTTGGTATACTCTTTCTTTCTTTCTTTTATTTACAATTTTTCGAGAATATTAAGATGTGTCGGGTGTGCAGACCGGAATGCCTTAATATCCATTATGTTCTCATGCCTTGTTTCTGACGCTTCCCTTGTGTGTCTTAGATCTGTAATGCAGTTGCAGTGGCAGGACTTCTGAATACTGTTTTAGTTATCCCTTACTTCGACCTCAATAGTGTATGGATGGATCCAAGGTGGGCAGCTTACTTGCATCATTCATGTGTTTTAAATGTTAAGATAAGGTGATAAGGTGTACTAAGTGAAAAACCTACTAACACGAAGTTAAAAGGTTGTAAGTGCCTAAAGACAGTATCGTTGAGTGTAAAAACCAGGTGTAATTCTTTTGTGAAAATTATGAAATGCCATTCTTTGCACAACTTCTGGTTTGGAATAAGACCACATTAGTTTAGATTCTGCAAGCATGCTGGGGGTGCTGCTATTTACTCTGTTATGTCTCTGTTTCCGATAATGCCAATATCCCTGAAATTACTATGCTTATGGTTATTAGAAGTTTAACCAGACTCTTATAATAATGTTATTTATATTATCCTGGCCACTAGAGATGGCTCATTGAAGTTATTATGGCTTGTGTGATCTGACTCCTGTTAACGAACCTGTAGTCATTTAACCATATCAAATTCCTAGCATCATGCTTAAGTAACCATATAATAAGTACACATGAAGATGTCAAAACATATACTATGAATTCTTTCCTGCAACGAATTTTCTTTCCTGAAAAAGTTATTGTATTGACCCTGAGTGTGTCATAAAGTGAAATCCACCTGCTTTATAGTGTGTTTGCAGATATATATGATGAAGATCATTTTATCAAAACTCTGGATGGTTATGTGAAAGTAGTGACAAAACTACCAGACGATTTGATGGAAAGGTATCAACACAATATCACAAATATTCCAAACTTGCGTGTCCCAGCTTGGGCTTCAGCTAATTATTACTTGGGAGAAGTTTATCCTGTTCTACGGCAGCAAGGGTATGTTCTGAAGCATGTCCTCTTTCTTCTAGTCTAATTGTATGACGTGAAAGATAGTATATCACAACTTGAAATAGGAAATTCTGAGAGCAAGCTGAGAGCCAAAGTAAAGATCCTATGATATAAGGATGGCCGATTTGAGCATTGCAACTTTGTTGCACTTGTCATTTTTTCTGGCTTTTAAATATGTTAAATGATCCTATGATATAAGGATGGCCGATTTGAACATTGAAACTTTGTTGCGCTTGTCATTTTTTTCTGGCTTTTAAATATGTTGAATCATACTTCCACATTGTTTATCTGGTGATTCATTTATCAGGGTTGTCCGCATAGCCCCATTTGCCAACAGATTGGCGATGAATGTCCCTTCACATATTCAGTTACTAAGATGCCTAGCAAATTACAAAGCTTTGAAGTTCTCTTCCTCAATATCTGACCTTGCACAAAAGATGGTTAATCGAATGATTGATAAAAGCTCACAGACTGGTGGAAAGTATGTGTCTGTTCACCTCCGATTTGAGGAGGTACGGCTGTTCTATCTATTTGTGATTCACTAAGTATGCTTTCTATTCTTTTCATGTTGCTTATTGAAATAATATGATTTAAACTAATGATTGCCTAATATTTCTTGTCAAACTGTAGGACATGGTGGCCTTCTCATGCTGTGTGTATGATGGAGGAGATTCTGAGAAGTTTGAAATGGATTCATTTCGAGAACGATGGTGGAAAAATAAATTTAAGAAGAAAGACCGTATCATTATCCCAGGCTATAATCGTATAAATGGTCAATGTCCTCTAACACCCTTGGAGGTACTTCGCATTTCTTTCCTTCTCTTGCCTTTTGGTGACTTGGCATATTAATATGAGCCTTTGATACAAACACTTTGTAAGCTTCTGCTTCCTGTGGAACTTTTTCATTTTTGTGTAAAGACTCAATCCATTTCTTGTATGATGAATGACGCCTGCGTCCTCGGAATCTATTCCATGTCTGATGACTTATGCCTGTATACTCATAATCGTTTCATGTCTGATGACTGATGCCTGCTTTTCCATACCTTCCTTGTCTCATGCGTACTAATCTAAGTCCACTAATAAATCAACAATAACATCTTCTTTTGCTTGATGTCTTTTCCTGTCAGCATAGGTTGGGATGATGCTTCGTGGTATGGGATTTGAGAGCAACACTTCAATTTATTTGGCTTCGGGTAAACTTTACCAAGCAGAAAGGTATTTAGCCCCGATGCTGAAAATGTTTCCTTTGATCTACTCCAAGGAGTCTCTTGCAACTCCAGATGAGCTTGCCCCCTTTAAGGTAAATACTTGTAACAGCCTCATATAAATCATGGTCAAGGAAACATTCATAATCTGTGCCATTTATCATTCTTGCTTAGTGGGATATGTTTTAACTGAAGCTTGAGAATTTGGTTGCTCATCTAGGCATGCCTGAAGCTCTCTACCTTTGTACCTATTATGGCCGTTAAGCTGTAATGTTTCCTTTTATCTCGTCACTTTCTTGACAAGAGTACTACTAAGGTTAACAAAGTTAACTACACAATCCCAGCAGATAAAAATGCATGTTAGATCAATATTTCTATCTTTTTTTCAATCTAGTTAGATTCATGATTTTATCTATACAATTTTGTTCAGTTTAACTTTGTGTATCCAAGTGAATGAGTAGATCAGGCAGATTAAAACGGGAGAATTTATATGACACAAGGTGCATCTATGAGTTCATATGCATGTACATCGTTTATGTGATTTTACTTTAATCGTGATGTCTCAGTGTATATATGCCACCGAATTTCTCACGTCTTTTGATCCCTGTCACAGGGCTATTCGTCAAGGTTGGCAGCATTAGATTACACCGTTTGTTTGCTTAGCGAGGTTTTTGTAACAACTCACGGCGGCAATTTCCCCCATTTTCTGATGGGCCATCGCAGATTCCTTTTTGATGGACATGCAAAGACCATTAGGCCTGATAAGCGCAAGCTTGTGGTTCTACTGCAGGACATGGGAATCAGGTAATTGACGTCTACATTGCGTTATATTTCTTTGTTGGTAATGCTTGATGCTTGTAGCAATATACCTGTGTAAAGTTCAGTGTGAAGCCATCATCCTGTCTTGATCAGTCCAAACTTGGCATGCACCGTGGAAGTAGTTAAAGCGTAATGTGTGTCATGCCCGATGTTGATGAGTGAATTTTTATTTTCTAATCTTTTAATATTCAATTTAGGGAAGTATATCTATTGTTTGGTATTAGTAAAGTAATAATAAGAGTTAATCATAGGAAGAATTGATAAATATTGAACTTAATTTTTAAATTATTATCTAATTAGTAATGAAGTGAAATTCTGTTGATTTAATTAAGTTAAAACTAAATCCTCACTATTTTATGTCACTACAAGAAATAATAATAAAAAGAATATCAAATTTAAAAAATATTTAGTTACGTTTTTCTTAATTACATCTTATATGTTTATTCAATTAAAGGAGTTCTTTTATTTAGACTTATTAAGTTTCTTAGTGTAATAATTTGATACCTCTCACCTAGTTTAAAGTAGATTAACCAATATCTCTATCTAGTTTTCTTAGTGCAATAATTTGATAACTCTCACCTATTTTAAAGTAGATTAACCAATATCTCTATCTTATTATCTTTTTTCATATTGTCCTAAATTCTTTGAAGCTCCACAAAGGTTATTATAAATTTATAATATTGGTCCATTTTCAAAAAAAAATTTATAATATTGGAAGAGTCATGTGGGTTTATCTTTTAATCCCTATTCAATTTTTAATATATGTGCTGAAGACAATACACGCAAGTACTCTCGACTCTATCTATTTGTAGATAAAGTTAGATCTAATTTCTCGCTTGTATATGGTTAGTATTAATAGCAATACATATGAATAGAAACCTTTATTTAAAATTGAATAAAATATCATAGGACTATTCGTTAAGATATAGAAGTATTTACCATTTAGTCACATATCATCCTTACAAATGCGAAAACAATAGTTAAAATGAAGACAAAACTCATTAGAAGGTATTCCTTGATGTAATATAAAATTCTAAGGTATCCTTTGTTGAAGATCGCTTCTATTGAATGATTTTTGATAATGTGTTCTTAAGCTTTCTTTAAGTGGGCGGTTAACCCTAATTGAAAACTCTAATTTTCATTGTCTTATATGATTTTGGTCCATCATATATACGGTTTTGGATATGATCGTGGTCTAGATCGTATATCTTTTTACCAAAATTTTGGATTGGAATACAGGTTTGACGCGTTCGTAGTATAGGTTGTATATTACCCAATGTTTTAAAAACCGGACCGGACATCGAACCGGTCAAAAGAAAGGTTTAAGGTTTAGAGGTTCAACCGGTAGTGAACCGTTATCAAACCGGAATATAATAAATAAGATGAAAATTTTATAAGAATAAATAAAAATAAAATATTTT
>JANSVB020000126.1:638963-651327 GCA_025504935.2 Erythroxylum haughtii | reverse complement strand
CAAACAACACATTAAATGTCCAACATTTAATTAAAATCGAGTAGCTTCACTACAAGTTACAAATCCTAGACCTAGGCGTTCATAAATCATAGCCAAATTACAGATTAAACTACTCCTCTTTGAAGCTCGGTGAACTCCAACCGTCACTGCATCTTCAAGATAAATTAAACACCTAACCACGCATTACAACCGGAAACTTCACAACTCGTGATGAATCCAAGCTATCATGATGGAATCGGTGGTGAAAATGGAAAGAAAATGAAAATGAAATTCTATACAAAGATTCCACCCAGGGAACCCCAAAGGGAACCCTAGGTGTTCGGCTGTGTATTCCTTTCTTTTCTCTTCGCTCTTCTCTCCTCTTCCTCTCTCTGCCGAGTGTTCGATCTACCAAAGATCATCCTTCTAACCTAATTCGGCAAGATTTAAAGGATGGGTCGTGGGCCGGGTCGGTATAGTGAGAGAAATTTCTATTTGGAGTCCGGGTATCCATCTGCACGTCGCGACGAGTGAATTATTTGACGTCGCGACGCGTGGCTGCCTGTTCTCTCGCCGCGGCGAGATGCTTCTTTGATGTCGCGACGTATCTTCTCGGGTTGCTCGCCGCGACGCGTGAATTAATTGATGTCGCGACGCACGACTGCTTGTTCCCTCTCCGCGGCGTCTGAGTTGTTAGACGTCGCGACGTGTTGTTGCTCGATCATACACCGCGATGTAAGAATTGTTTGACGTCACGACGTGCTTTCTGCTGGATGCGCCGCGATGTGCATGGAAGGCTCACGTCCTGTTGACTTTCTGATAAGTTGACTCCCTTGTTTTCCTACAAAACAAAATAGCCATTTGCAGTATTAATTGTCCTTAGAAAAATTATAATGCAATTAATATCAATTTGCGACAATTTTACTAACAAATTGCAAATCATATGAGCTCAATATAAGGAACTAATTTAAGCACAAAAATTACAATTAGGAGTCGAAAAGTGCATTAACAGTTATGAAAGTGTAACCAATTAATAAGATAAACTTGGGCTCAATCAACAGGCTACTGCAGGAAATTTGTTGAAGGACTTTCTAAAATAGCAGCCCCACTGACCAAGTTAACAAGGAAAGAGGAAAAGTTTCAGTGGCCAGATGCCTGTCAGAGAAGTTTTGATGAATTAAGAGAATGATTAACAACAACTCCTATGCTTACATTACCGACAAGAAGTGATGGCTTTATAATCTATAGTGAGACTTCCAGACAGGGATTAGGGTGTGTTCTCATGCAAAATAATAAGGTTATAGCCTATGCTTCTAGGCAATTGAAGAAACATGAGCAGAAGTATCCCACCCATGACCTAGAGCTGACAATGGTGGTTTTTGCATTGAGAATATGGAGGCACTACCTTGTATGGTGCTCTTTGTAAAATTTTCATAGATCACAAAAGTCTGCAGTATTTGTTCACTTAGAAAGAACTAAACATGAGACAGAGGAGATGGTTGGAATTAATAAAAGATTACGATTGTACGATGGAATACCACCTTAGAAAAGCCAATATAATAGTCGATGCCTTAAGTAGGAGACTTACCAGCTCAATAGCGCAACTGAAGACAATATAGCTTCCACTTATAGTGGAAATGTGATATCTAGGAGTTAGATTAAATGTGGTAGACTCGGGACCATAGCTAACTACATTTCATGTTCGCCACATTTTGTTGGACTAAGTTAGAGAGAGACAAAAACAAGATCCCTAGTTGATGAAGTTGAAAATTGAAGTTGAGAATAGAAGAGGACATAATTTACAATCTAAGAAGATGGTACTATGAAGAGGGGGAAATGAGTGTGCGTATTGGATATGGGGGACCTGAAGAAAGAAATATTAGAGGAAGCTCACTCCTCAGTTTATGCTATGCATCTAGATAGCAAAAAAATGTACCACACCCTTAAGGAACCTTATTGGTGGAGAGGAATGAAGAAAGAAATAGCATAATTTGTTGCTAAATGTCTAACCTACCAACAGGTTAAAACAGAACATCAGAAACCTATAGGAATGATGCAACCCCTCCCAGTCCTTATAATGGAAGTGGGAAAAGATTACTAGAGACTTCATAGTAGGGCTTCCACGGAGTCCGAGGGGGCATAATACTGTATGGGTGATCATGGACAGGTTAACAAAGTTCACACATTTCCTTTTGATCAGAAATGATTACCCATTAAATAAATTAGCCCAGCTTTAGGTGGATGAGATAGTGAGGCTTCATGGTGCACCAACCTCTATTGTTTCAGATTGCGACCTTAGATTTACTTCTAAATTCTGGGCTAGCCTTGGGTACGCGATTGAAGTTTAGTATTGCATTTTACCCTTAGATAGATGGTCAATAAGAGAGAATTATTCAGACACTTAAGGATATGCCTAGGTCCTGTGTCGTGGAATTCAAGGGGAGTTGGGACACCCACCTACCACTAATAGAATTTGCTTCCAATAATAGTTATCAGGTCAACATTACCATGGCCCCTTATAAGGCGCTTTATGGAAGAAATTGCAGAACTCCAATAAGTTGGGATGAGGTAAGTGAAAGGAAACTGATAGGACCTAAACTTGTGTAGGTGAAAACAGAAAAAGTCTAAATTATTCGAGATAGATTAAAGATGGCTCAGGATAAATAGAAAAGCTATGTGGATAATCGCCATAGAAATATTATATTTGAAATTGGGGATAAGTAGTTTCTTAAGATTTCCCCTTGGAAAGGCACATTGAGATTTGGGAAACGCGGTAAACTAAGTTTGCATTACATAGGACCATATGAAGTTATGAAAAGGATTGGACCAGTGGCGTATTGATTGAGGTTACCAGATGAACTTGCGAGGATTCACAATGTCTTCCACGTGTCTATGCTTTGCAGGTATCTAACTGATCCATCTCATGTAATCACATAACAACCAGTGGACCTAAAAGAAGATTTAACTTTCGAGGAAGAATCAATATAGGTCCTCGATCGAAGAGAACAAGTTTTGCATAGCCAGACCATTCCACTAGTTAAGGTACTATGGAGGAACCATGCGATAAAAGAAGCTAGATGAGAGCCTGAGCAACAAATGCATACATTATACCCTCATTTATCTCAAGCAGGTATGCTTAGATAAATTTTGAGGAAGAAATTTTTTATAAGGAGGGGCGATTGTAAAACCCGGAACTTTTCTTTCTATTGGTTTGATTTTATTATGGGTAAATAGTATTTCTAGGTGAATAGTGAACTCGGGTAAACAATATTTTCACTTTAATAGGGATTTTGAGGACCCAACCTTGGAAAAAATTGAAAATACCCATAATAGGTATTAGAGTCAAATGAGATTGAAACGAATCGAAAACAAGTCCAATAGGATGAATTTTAGGAATTTCATAAGTTTAGGAAAAAAATGCCCTTTTTGAAAAATAATAGGTATTAATGATTTTAAATTCTTTGAAAAATTTTGAGGCACCTAATTACTAAATTGATCCTAATTAAAGTATCCTATGGTCAATTTGATGGTGAGATGGTTGTAGAATATTTCTGGGATTTAATCTGGTTTATATGTAACATCCCATCAAATATAACTGCTATAGCTATGCTTTTGCGAATATATCGTTCTGGTCCATGTATGGATTCTTACACACTGAGTAGTGCTTTGAAGGTCTGCATCAACTTGCTCAATTTGAGACTGGGGATTCAAGTTCATGGTTTGGTTGTTTGTAGTGGGTATGAATTAGAGTGTGTCGTCGGAAGCATTCTTATAGACCTCTATGCAAAAGTGCAGAAGATTAGGGATGCTTTTCTACTCTTTAACAGGATTCCTAAAAAAGATATTGTTGCTTGGTCTGGTTTACTCATGGGATGCTCCAAGGTTGAACTAAACTCTCTATCTTTTTCATTGTTTAGGGATATGATTAATCTGGACCTTGAAGTGGATCAATATGTTGTTTCCAGTGTTCTTAAAGTTTGTTCAAGTTTAGCATGTCTTCAACGTGGCAAACAGGTTCATGCTTTTTGTATAAAGAGTGGATATGAAGCAGAGAGAGTTACACTCACTGCTCTTATTGATATGTATTCTAAAAGTGGTGAAATTAATGCTGGTTTAGCTTTGTTTGATACTGTTCATGAGAAGGATGTTGTGTGTTGGACAGGGATTATTGTAGGATGTGGACAGAATGGAAGGGCAACAGAAGCAGTTGAACTTTTTGAAGAGATGGTCCAAAAAGGGTTAAAACCAAATGAAGTTACCTTTCTAGGTGTACTTAGTGCTTGCAGACATGCTGGTTTGATTGAAGAGGGATGGTCCATCTTTAAGTCCATGAAACTTCATGGCCTTCAACCTCATCTAGAACATTATTATTGTGTGGTTGATCTTCTTGGTCAAGCTGGGCATTTCAATGAGGTAGAGGACTTAATTGTTCAGATGCCATTCAAGCCTGACAGAACCATATGGAGCTCCTTGCTTGGCGCCTGTGTAACTCACAGGAATTCTAAGCTTGTTGGTGAAGTTGCTGACCACCTTCTTGCTACCTCACCAAATGACCCTTCAGTTTATGTTATGCTTTCAAATGCTTACGCCACTCTGGAAATGTGGGATAGTCTCAGGACAGTAAGGGAGGCTAGTAAAACACTGGGCATCAAAGAAGCTGGAGTTAGTTGGGTTGACATTTCATTTTAACTTTTCATGTGTTAGTACATTGCACGATTGCGATGATTGTTAACTCAGGCGGTCAAAATATTAAGATTATTGGTCATTGTTTGCCCGAGCTATGGACATAAGAAGACACCCTGTAAATATGTTGAGGAAACCTGAAATGCCGAAAATAACTGCAAATACTGACACAAGCAATCGAACTCAATAATAAGGTAGTGACAGAGCTTTGAAGCATGTTATCATAATCATTCTTCACATGTTCTTATGTTTGATGTGATTTGGGGATAGGAACAATTATACATTTGTCTACTCCAGTTTCAGGAAACATTCTCGAAGCAAGTCCCCTGATGAGACATATTTTTGCATATGAGCGAGCTTTCAGCATGTGGCTCTAGGATTTTCCTGGTAGGGACACACAAGATTTTAACTGCTCAACCTCTGTATTACATTTTTCTGAACTGATTTTGTGTTAAAAATAATATTATTACCTTTTGGTTTTCATAAGGAATCAATGGGAGGGAAGAAAGTTTACTTTCAGTGCACAGAAAGAGAAGAAAGAAAAGCACCTACAGGTTTGGTCCTCCTGCAATGTTTGAGATTCCTCTGCCCCTGTTGTTCATCTCTTAAGATGTTTCACAGTTTCTGTACTGTATAGAATAGTCATATATATGCTGGTTAGTTTGCTTAACAATTAAAATATATCTTCGATGTTAGATTGGATTTCAATTTTTAACTGCTATTTCAGACATGCTTATGTCTTTTTGTTGGAAAATCCCTTAAGTTTGTAGATTTTTACGAAATAAATGATCAAAGATTAGGTCTTAGGCAAATTTGAATATGATATTTAGTGCTTGATATTAGGAATCAGTTTAGAGATATAATTGTGATAGCTATCAAATAAATTAGATTTTATTTTATGTTGATTTAGATTAGATGTTATCTGATCTTTGAATTTTAGTTAAAGAAAGACTGTATAAATTGATAAGCTTTTATTCAATAAAATTTGAGAGTCTTCTCCATACATATCTTCTTTCACATATAAAAAAAAACTAACAATTGGTATCAGAGCTCTCTTGATCTTAAGGGACCTCTAAACCTACAAACCTATAACCCATAACTCATTCTACGCTTTCCCACACCACAAATCAAAAACCACACATCAATGAATTCAGAATTATCATTTACTGCCATTACTCTGCCAGTGTTTGATGGAAGAAATTATCTAAGTTGGGCTATTCGAATGGAGGCCTTCCTTGAAGCAAATGACTTGTGGGAAACTGTAGATGAAGACTACGACGTTCCTGACATTGCCAACAAATTCTACTATGACTCAAATCAAGATGCACAAAGAACAGAAAAAAATTCAAGAGAAGACAAAAACAAGAGTTTCAACAGGATCAACAACAACAACAACAGAAACAATGATGATTCATATCTACCATACTCACATTGCAAAAAACAAATCACAAAATGAAGAGACAAAGGCAGAACATCAAGAGGATGAATTATTTTGATATTAAAGCTCTGCAACTCCTAAAGCAAGGAGGAGTTTGTTGGAAAATCCCTTAGGTTTGCAAATTCTTACGAAATAAATGATCAAAGATTAGGTCTTAGGCAAATTTGATTATGATATTTAGTGCTTGATATTAGGAATCACTTTAGAGATATTATTGTGATAGCTATCAAATAAATTAGATTTTATTTTATGTTGATTTAGATTAGATGTTATCTGATTTTTGAATTTTAGTTAAAGAAAGACTGTATAAATTGATAAGCTTATATTCAATAAAATTTGAGAGTCTTCTCTATACATATCTTCTTTCACATATAAAAAAGAAACCAACACTTTAAAAAAAAAAAATCTAAAAGTTCAGTATTCTTGTCTCCCAATTGATTACAAGCTTTTGAATCTGCAAATTTGCAGATTTGTCATCACCCCGATACCTCATTTATTTCCCATTCCCTCTCACTAAGCTGGACATGATGCATAAAGTTCATTTTACCATGCTGGTAAGTTGATACTGAAGCTTTACATATATGCATACGTCTCTTTCCGTTGCATGTATTTGTTTTTTATTGTAGATGATTATTTCCTTAATGAAATTGGTCAACAAAGGTAAGATACAATAGTCTCGATGAGACATATGATATAGCAAGCCAGTTGAAACTGATCAAATTTTAAAGGGTTATGCATCCATGATCCATCCTCTAGCCTCAGCCTAGTGCAGCAGACGAGCATTACTCTGAATCGGTTGAGAAGTGCTACCGTACCGTCTTTACCTGAGCATCAAGGACTACGAATATTTTAGCTAGTGAAGGAAAACCAGATGTTCCATACTATTGTGGTATTTATTATGATCACGTACCCATCCAACAACGTCTCTATTTGACAGCATGGCCTAAGGTCCGCTCACAACTCAACAGACGATGACATTCGATCTTTTAATAGTCATCATTCACAAAACTCTGAGTTCGTCCAACTGTAAATAACAGGCCACTTCTTGAGGTTGCATGCTCATTCCTTATTGTGAACTTAGAAAAAGCTTCAAGGGTGAAAGAAAGGATAAGGTGGTCCAAAAGGGGTTAACCCTGTTCCACCCATTTGATGATGATGCAACAAAAACAACCAAGAAATGCTAACATGAGGAGGTTCCATCTTTTTACCAGCTCAGTTGTCGCTGTTAATGCAGATGGATACCTTGCTTTTGAAAAACCCTCATTCCCTGTTGGTATATAGTTATTGGCTTGTCTTTGTACACTTTATCGCGTTAAGTTGCTTTCTTCTGCTTCTAATGCCTGCCATCGTTTTATTTGTTCCTTTTAGACAAGTGCAATAGTTTGTGTTTAGTTACCATTTATTTTTTGGTATCACCTGCATCTGGAAAAGAGCATGTAAAGAGAGATTTTTTAACCGCGAAAAAATTCATGGCAGATTCATCTTAAGGTGACCCATTGGGGTGATGCTGAGAAATCGAGACAAGGATTCTATCTCACAAATAGAATAATAGTAATGAAACTTTTTTGTTTGATTTTTCGAAACTTAAATTTTATAAAATGATTAACAAGTAAATTATAATAAAGTATGAATTGTAATTTGCACCTTATTAAGATATTTGATCTTTTTCTTTATCCTTTTTTTAAAAATTATTTCTAAAATTGACTCATATCAACTATCATAAATTGTACAAATGTCTGGTATCTAATAGTATTTATATGATGTATTAAGAGAATTTTGCAATAATTATAGATAGAATTAGGCAAGGAGTGCTACCATCATTAGTTCTTAAGTCTATTTATAATAAGTCTTAGACATTTTAAAATTTAACTATAATTTCAATTAAAATTAATTATAATTTAATACCAATTATGTCTAAATAAGATTCAATATCTCATATTGATACTTATTTATTAAATATTTCATATTTAATTATAACATTTTTTAAACTTTACAATCAAGTCTAACTTGATTAAAAACATATTTTCTCTCTTTAACTTATTCTTTGTATATGACCTATTAGGTTTCTAAATATGTTGAAAATAGATATAAATTATAATTTTAAATCATATTTAAGATAAGATAAATTAAATTCTTTTAATTTATTTTTAATTCTATAATTAAATGATTTATATTCATAGATTGCGATTGACGTTTAGCAATACATCATAACTACCCAAATATTTGAAAATGTCAAAGTAGTTTTGACTAATCTTTTTGTGCATGATTTTTTCATATAAGTTGATATTTTTATCATATAATATTTCGATTAGAAATAGTGTATGAAATTCATGTCTACTCTATTTAAGTCTAATCATGTTAGTTCTCCACCATTAATAATTAATTCAATTAATAAAAATTTAAATTATTTTACAAAATGTTAATCTAATTTGATCAAAGATTTCTCTAATTAATACTAATTAAGAACAATAGAACATTTTCCCTAATTATTTTAAGGTAGTAAATCCTTGTTAATTGCCTAATTACTTCCATATAATTTATTTTATATTTAATAACTATTGTCTTAGCCATTCTTAACTAGAATAGGTCATATGTAGTATCAAAATATAGTCATTTTTATATAAGATAACTTTAGAAATCTCAAGTCAAATAATCACTTGTACAATTATAACAACGAGAATCTCATAGACATACAAGTAATGTCCAAATGGAATTCTCATATACGGTTAGTTTAGTAAACTTGTTCTTTACTAAGTACTCATACATTTGTTTAAATATCTTTATACTTTAGTTTATGAGATTAATTACTTCATTTATAAGGAAAATCATAATATATCATAATCTTTTTACGCTACAATAATGTCCATTCTTAACAAAATAATGACTATGAACTATTTAGAGATAATATATAAATGTAATATGAATATCATAATTATGATCTCATAATAATTTCATTTGTAATGTGTACTTACTCATAAAATTTATCACATATATTTAAATAAGTACAAGATAAAGAATGTCTTTAAATAAATATTCCATTAAATTAAAACCAACTGATTGGTTGTAAGATATAAACCAATAATCTCTCACTTGCATTAAGTCAATTGTTTATGTATCTTATACCTTATCACTATATGATGACCATGCTATTGTTGAAATAGTGGTTTACTGAGAGAATTCTACAAAATTTTCTATAATCAACATTTGCTTAAATTTGACAACATTCATTTTAATTTTCATCATAATTAAGAGAAATTGCCTAAATGCATACTTAGATCTTTGATAAGGCATTAGCTCCTTTTGCATGTCTAAAGACTTTAACATTCTAAAATATATTAAAGTCCGAATAATATAAGGAACTATACCAAGTTCATTAAAGAATTTCTTGATCTAATTAATAATTTCCACTAAATGAAAAATATATTATGGCTTAATTAACAACCATTATGTATTGGAACCTTTCAATCTCAAAATAATATTATTTAAAACCAAATTACCTTAATGAAGATTTTCTTCAAAACTTAATGTCTTTATAACCTTGAACTTAAATATCATCTCATATATAAAATAATAGATATCTTTGATACTTCATGAGTACGGGATATCTTAGATAATAAAATATCTTTTGTACATTATTTATGTAATTGGATTATAATAGGTAGACAATTTTCCTACCTAATTCCTATAATTAAATGACTATCTTTTTATATCCAACAAAAGTTGTTCTTGGACAATTATATTTTCAACAATTAAAAATATGAATTGTTGTTCTTTATATGTCTCTATTTACTCCTAGTGAAGAAGAAAACTATACTCCCACTAACCTTCTTGTAGACATGAATTTATAATGTTCTCTAAAATAAACTTTTTGAAATTATCATGAAAGTGAATATTTCAACGTCTCGTAGCCTCTCAGCTATATATCAAATCTATTAATAAAGATACTAGTTCCAATTGGATGCATTGCTATTAGATTTGAACTTTTCAAAATTTGTCTTACTCACACTACTTATCTTAAGAACTAATATCCTATAAGTATACATTGAAACAAACAATTTGTTCAGTCAATTTGTAAGATTATATCTAACCTTTTGGATATCTTATAGTCTTTTATTATTCAATTTAGTTCTACAATTAATGGATACAACGAGTCATTAACTTTGACTATTTCAAAGTCTTACCATTTCATATCTCACATGAAATCTTGTCAATTGATTTAACTAGAATTTTTGAAAGCAAGTTTTAGTACCAGGCATAACTATAGAAGAAATAAATATTGTATCATACAATATCTCATATTATATAATTTTCTCCTTACTTTTATGAAATTTTGTTGTGAAGGAATTCAGCACAAAATCTCATTCCCTATAGATAACCAAAAATTTAAATATCACGACATCTATTTCATTGAAGTACTTCAACATTCAATGCTTAGTTTCTACTTAAATTAGCAATTTGAATTTTCAAAATTTTAAATCAATATTTCATTTAATACATAAGATTATATAACATAAAATCATTAATACTTTTAATGAAATATAAGAATCATCCTTTTATAAATTGTTATTCCTGATAAGATCTCATCTTGCTATATTATTTGATATTATTTTCTTTGTTTTGGATTTATTTTGATGCTTAAATATGAAAATTAATATTTATTTTATTTTATGAGACGAAAAGTAGAGATTGCATCAAATTTGGACTCTATTGATGATAATCACAAATTTTGGATAAAGTGAAGAGATTGATGCAATGGATAATGTTGATCACTCGAAAAGTTGGAGTTTAACTGAGAAACTTCTTCTTATCCTTATCATATAGGAATTTGAACTTGTTTTAGATAGACATCTTTTTAAGTTAGAGTTAGATTAGCACTATATTAGAAAACCTTATAAAAAGGGATGTTCCTCACAACAGAAAAGGGTTTTCTCTCTTGACGTTTCTAGCAATTCTTAGTCTTTCTTCCATTTTTGCTATTGGATTAAAAAGTCATGTGTGGCTAAACTAAACTGTTCTAATTCAAGGGGATTCAATACTCTAAGTGTAACCTTGTGAGGTTTTGTATTCTAAACCTTTTATTCATATTTTAATTCAAGCATTTCTTGTTTTAAGTTCTTATATTTCATGAATTATTAATATTTGATTAATCTGACAATTTAATTTAATATTGATTACTCTATTACTATCCATAAATTCAGTGATTCGTAATTGTCATAAAGGAATGATACAAGTAGCAAATATGTTATTTATGAATTTCTATATTTAACTTATGGTAAACAAAAAAATTAAATTGAATAGTTACAGCTATCTCGATTATTTAATTTAAGGTTTAGTCTTTTTCATAGAACTTATTGCTATCATTTATTTGGTATGGAATGCTATCACACTCAGTCAATAGATGATAAGTTTTGGTTTGAATGCTGAGTTTGAACTAATTAATTTAGAAAAATTCAAAACTTATTATGGCTATCCTAATATGTTTCGGATTAATTGCTTGAATCATGAAAATGTTCTTTTTAGACTAATGATCAATGCTATAATTAGATGAGATCTTTTCCTTGAATCGTAGTTAGGTAATCTTGAATTTCTCACTTTTATATTCAATTGATTTAATTTGTTTTCGTATTAATTTTAGTTAATCAGTTTCTTAATCAAAACCCCATTTTTATTTTATTACTTGAAGTTAAGAAACTAGTGTTTAGTTCTCTAGGAATTCGACCTAGTTTCATGACTATTACAAAAGTTTGGAGAATCATAATTATTTTGGGGGCTTCGACAACCTGACCAATTCCATCCAATACATAACATATATTGATCCAACAATTCAATACGATCATTATTCTTTTACGAAAAGTTGATTAAGTATATACATATATAAATATATTTATGTTGATTTAATGAATATGACATAAAAGGATAGTTTTTGTTTTCTAACCACTTTGTATTCTTATCATTTATGTTAAGCATAAGTCTCCCTTAGATCAATTGCTTTTACTTAACATTTTATTTCTTGTCATGCTTTAAGCATTGTAATAATGTTGAATATAAATTTAGTATTAAATACTAATAAGAATGAACCAGAAATACACATGATTTCTACTATATCACGTATATGCAAGAAAAGTCACACAATCTTTTTCTAATGATAACTATTATCATTCTATAGCAAATGAATTTAATTATAGTCAACATTTATGCTTGTAATAGAGTAAATTGAATGAAACAATTTCATCAAGGTAATATACCTATACCTTTCTGCAGTGG
>JANSVB020000126.1:538581-550332 GCA_025504935.2 Erythroxylum haughtii | reverse complement strand
GTTAGACAACGGGCGTATAGTGATCGCTTGAGAGTGATAGAAGAGGACGGGATCAGTTGCGTCTGCAGTAGTGTGAGGACTTGATACCGCATTATTGTGTATTTATAAAAGGACCCACGTGGTCATTGTATTACCAGTTATGTTTTGTAAATGGTTTTCCGCATAATAAAATGTAAGTTTGTTGTTTCAAAAAAATGTGTACTGTAATTTGATTGAGTGATGTAGCACGTCACCCTCGCAGGGCACGGATTCGGATATCACCATCGATGTCGGGTTCGGGTCTTACGGGAGTGGAGTGTTACAAATGAAATACTTCAAACATGTTAGAACGATCAATGCAATAAGTGAACAAAGGAAATTCAGTTTTTGCATCTATAACAATCAAATATAGAGCTCATAATCATGAGAAAGGAAGGTGCAAGGTGGCTGGCATAATTGAATTTATAAGAGTCATCATATGTACTACTAGCATGTGCTTGAAGTCTCACTCCATACGTCCCAACCTTAGTCCTTGTACATATTTAGCATAAATATATAAGTAGCTATATGAAGTCAGAAACAAGTGTTCGAATCATATGAAAATATTAGTAGTAACATGGAAGTTTAGACAATTACCAAACTCCCATATGTTCAATTCAAAATCATATCTAATTAAATAACCTATATTTATCAAATCACATTGGACGCATAGCATACATAATATGGGTGATACATAGGTCTTTTAGGTTGGGGTATTGAATTTGGGCAAGCAGAAAATGACAACTTTTGACATGAAGATATGGTGATTCTTGGCAACTCCCATTTTTACTTCATCTAACCTCCCATCCCTTCCTCTACTAAATATACTCCATAATTGATCAACTGATAAGTTCGCCATTGATTTTATGAGATGTTATATACACATACAAGTCAATTATCGTTTTCAATAACAAAATAAACCACTTTTTATTTTTATTTTTATTTTTATTTTTTAAACTTAACTAATCACACTATTCAATTTCCTAGTTCAGCTAGACTATGAATGAAGAAAAAAAAAGTGAGAAACTAAGAGGACATGTAAATTAAGGGAGAACTTTTTTTGGAAGCACAATGTGATTTGGGAACATAATCAAATTGTGCTTCCAGAATGTGATTTGGGAATAATTATCAAATTTCAATTTCAAACCCTAGTACAAAAGATACCATTTCATAAATATTCACAATTTGATAATAAAAGAAGTATCATTTCATAAATACATGAATCCTACCCTAATCGGCGTTGCAGCAATTCTGGCAAAGGAAGTCAAAATTTGAGAATAGAAGAAGCACCATCAACGTTCATAAGACAGTGATTTCGTGCGTGAGGTTACAAATTGGGGATTTTAAGGAGGATCAATAGAGACAGAGATTTCGGTTAGTCGAAACGATGTTGTTTTACTATCATTAGCGAAACAAAGTCGTTTTGCTAATCAAACAAGCTTCTCCTAATGACACCAACGTATCTGGTTAGTGAGAATCTTTGACACGTAGCACTGTCACGTTAGCAAAGATTACGGTAAGACTAATGTAGAGCTAGAATTTAAAAAATTAAATATTTAAATATTTTATTGCTTCTTTTTAAAATTTAGGCTATAATTAAAAATTAAGAAAATTTTAAGCTTTTTTTAATAATTAACCCCAGTGAATTTGAGCAACTTAACGAATATAGAGAGCATATTTGACATGTTAACAAACAAAAAGGTATGTCTGTTTATGTCAAATAAACCAATCCCTCATGCTACAGTAAAATTTAATGATTAATGTTATCGATGAGATGGCCAAAAGTAGCAAGCATCACTTACTCCCGCAATTAAATATGCCACGACAACCATTAGTTTATTGATTCTTCCATTCCATCTTAGATCTTACAGACACACAACATCGCAGTTTATTGATTCTTCCATCTTAGATCTTACAGATACACAACATCGTTCGAGGTTCCATGCTGCGTGGACATATAGACAAAATAATCATACAAAGAGCCAGGACAATATAAAAATTAATATGCCTAAAACTATATTCCCAGCATTTGAACCTACCTGTTGTTTTCAAATCCTTAGTGTGGGAGTATTTCTAACATTTTTATTAGATAAAACTTTTCAAATATTCTGATCCCCAACCCCATTCTCGCTTTGTTTTGTAGAATACTTTTTTTTTTATTTTAAGAAATATATTAAATATAAACAAAAGAGTCTACACTGTACAAAAACGAAAACACCTACAAAGTAGACAAATGAGGAGGTATGCAACCCCACTATCTCAAATCACACAAAACAGCCCAGACAATCACATAAACTATAAATACCAATGTCTCCTCAAGGCTAGTTGCAAAGAATCCTGTTTACCGTTTACAATGATGGCCTCTCGTATCGAGTTAACGATGCAATCCACCAACTCATACGGATTTCTTTCAACTTGCTTATAAATGCGAGCGTTCTACTCCCTTCATATTTGATAAATCACCATTTGAAACGAGACTTTTATAAGGAAGCTATCAAGCCTCTCATGTTGAGTTTTATGGATCACTTCCTCCAGCACATCATTCCATGCATAAAACAAATCAAGAGTGCTTAACAAATGCAAAATATGGCTCCAAACCACTTTGGTATACTCACATGCAAAGAATAGGTGGTTTCTACTAATAATAAGGAATACTTCATTCAACCAACTAATAATAAGGAATACAACACGAAATCCGTTCCAGGTAATAAAATCGTAATTAACCAGGACGCCACTCTAATCCGACGGACTGTAGAATCAATACTCCAGTCCATACACGTGTCAGAAATATAGTGCGTGCATCTTCACTCAAGTAATGCCATCCCTGTCCCAAAGCGTTATAAGTATTTCTCTCTCCCTCCGACCTTCTCGCAGCGTTTGTGTTCTGTTGTTACGTGACCCTTTTCTTTTCTCTCATTCGCTCACTAATATATTTTCCTCCTCACTCTCACCACAAAATAAACCAATACATGAAAAAGCTTCTTCACCTTTCTTGCTGCTGAGAGACTCGTTCCATGCATCAGCTGTGCTGCATCTCCACCGTATCCGATCACTCTCCGTTACCCGCCATTTCTATGGCAATCACATCCAGATCGCACCCCAATGCCCGATCAACCTCATCCACTGTATCAGAGCCACACTTCCTTTCCTCCAGCAGTCTCGATTCTAACGGCAATATTCGGTGGATCCAGCAAGTTGACGGTAAGCCAAACGGTTTCGTAGGGAACGGGATCTCTGGGGTGCTGCACAAGTGGGTTAACTACGGTAAAGGTTGGAGGCCGAGATGGTTCGTGTTGCAGGACGGCGTGTTTTCTTATTATAAGATTGATGGACATGATAAGATCGTTGTCAATCTGGATACTGAGAGAGGATCGAACGTCATTGGTGAAGAGTCTATGAAAAGGATTTCCAGTACTAACAGTGTTAACTCTCATTTCAACCGCAAGCCAATTGGCGAAATTCATCTCAAGGTTTTCTGTTCCCAGAATCCGCTATCATTCATTTCCTGCTCCTACATTAAGTTCAATCATTCGTTCAACTCGTTTTTAATTTTTGGCGCTACCCCCAACCCAAATTCTGATTGGAGCTATTTACAATGGATAATTTGATTTTCAACGACCGTTTTTATCGAAGTTTTAATTTTTCAAATTTTACTTTGTTAATCGACACGTTTCATCTCGATTTTATTGATTCGAATTTCTGTCCCCTTTTTCTTTCAACCAAAAACAATTGATTGCGATTGACTAGGGATTCTGTTTGCAGGATAAAAGGTACTTTTTAGCCATTGATATTGTTGTTATTTGTCATTTTTCTACAACAGTATTAGGAAATCAGTCGATTCCTGAAAAAGGTAGTGTTACCTTTGATGTTTACAGGTATCTTCAATCTGTGCAAGTGGATCCGACGACAAGAGATTCTCGATATTCACTGGCACAAAGAGGCTGCATTTGAGAGCAGAAACGCGCGAGGATCGCAACAGTTGGGTGGAAGCGTTGCAAGCAGTGAAGGGCATGTTCCCACGAATGTCTAATAGTGAATTGATGGCTCCCTCGGACAATGTGGCTGTCTCGACCGAGAAATTGAGGCAGAGACTTCAAGAAGAGGGCATCAGGGCGGCTGCAATCCAGGACTGCGACCAGATCATGAGGAGTGAATTTACTGCCCTTCAGAACCAGATTGTGGTGCTCAAACAAAAGCAATCGCTCCTCATTGATAAAATGCGGCAGTTAGAGGTACATGTAACGCAGTGTAGAGAGCAAAATGCCATTCGAACTCAGAGCTTTTCTACTTCTATTTCTGTTTCTACCGTTTCTACTACTTTGAAGGATTGTTGAAAATTCTTATGTTTTTCTTTAAAAGATTAGGTTAAATACTAATTGAATTGTAGATGGTGGTCGAGTTCTGCAATATTTGTTTGCCTTTTGGCATCTTCCATGAATTTTTTGTATACTTTACATTGTGAAGGCAGGTTCCTTAAAAAGTTGTATCATTTTCAAATATAGTACATTTGTTGAAATTTTGGCTTTATCTTCCTTTTCCTGTTGTTTAGTAGTAGTTGATTTAGAAGATGCTCACCCATTTCTCTCTTTGTCCAGCACCAAAAGTATGTAAATAATGATGAGTTTTTCTTTTTTACTTGGTAGCAATTGATCTGATGAAAATTGGTGGCCTTTGTAAAAGTTGAATGGTATTCATCTTTTGTATGATAAAAATGATTGTGATGATGGACCTTTTGGTGATGGTCATCAAACTGTTGGTTGTGCTTCTTAAAAGAGCCATAGAATGTAGGAGGTTCTAGAAAAGTTCTTTGTTTCTTGTCTTCTCAAGTGTGTTTCAGTGCTTTATATAGCTGTAGACCTTAATCTTTAACCGATGCTTGGATGCATCGGCATCACTTCTTAGGTGGGATAGTGACTTTACATGTATGCACATTCTTCAAAGACTGATGATCTTGAAATCCGCAATGCAAAGCAAAAGAAGTTTGGCTGATGCTTTTTCCCTTGCCAAGATTGTTATATTGTCGTGTCCAGTTGAAGTAGTAGCCTCTTCAACTAATTGTTCACCATGACGTGCTTGATTAGTTATCCTTTTTTTTCCCTTATTTTTTCTGGCTTCTTAAAAACTCTATAATCTGATTGAAAAAGCATGTTTACGGTGTAAATGAATTTATGGCAAAATTTTGAGACCATAACGTTCTGGCCGTATTATTGCTCTTGCAGCATGCATAAACTTTTCTGTTCTGCTGAGAAACATGGGCATAACAAGCTCCTTTATATCCTCTTGTTTCTGAAATAGGATTGTGAAAGCCTATAAGGAACTAAAGTCTTTAATCAGTTACGGTTTAGTCTTTCTCTTTTAGAATGAAATTGGGTGCTTCTAATCTAGCAAACTCTCTTGTCCTTGATTTATATGGATTTGAATTCAAGAAATTGATTTGTTAAAGTTGTTGCAAATAACTAAATATTGCTTTAAATCAAGGTTTCTTTGTTTTTCATTTTTTCATCTGCCAATGTCGACACAAGGGCCATTTCAGTTTTCTTGGTTCTATTAAGCAATTCCTTATTCATTGCACTATGTTGACCTTGAGCATACTGTGGTAGATGAGAGCCAAAGGCAGTTGAATGATGATGGAGTTTCTTCTACGCTAAGACAGGCTAAGCTCAGTAGTGAGTTGTGCAACTGAAAAATTAACTTCATGTTTAGGTTGATTAACTCATGGATTGGTAGTGTTCATGGAAATCAAGAAAATAGGTTTGGAATTTTTGTACTGCTTTCGTGACTGCATTTTCATAGCTAATTGTGATGCTTCTCATGTCTGGTACGTACATTCTTTAAGTTGACAAGTCTCCTGTTTTTGATGTAAACATTCACTTTTCATCTGGGATCTTCAGCTCTTGCTAGATTAGTATTGCTGAAGTATTAAATTAAGTGCATAGTTCCGAAATTGACACTAACTGGATGGTTATGAAAAAGTAATATGTTTGTTTTAGTTTATTTCCATTCTTAGGATGTTATCTCAAAACTTGATGAACTTTAAGTAGTTTTCTATTCTATTGCTTGTTTTTCAGTTTAAATTTCTTATTTTGTCCTAGAGCTATAATCTCTCTTATCATTTGCCTCACTTTCTTCATTTTTAGTTCACTGTTGTCCAAGAGTGACCCTTATATTCACCTCATATTTGCTTGTGCATTTTCCAAAAGGACGTGACTCCAAATCTGAGGTTGATACTGCAGGGAAATTAACTGATGATCATGAGATTGACGTCTTTGATACTCGGGAATCGGTAGTACCTGTCTTCAGGTTCTTTCAAAAGTAAAAGGTCTGATTTTAGGAAATCTTTCTGTCGAGGTGATGGTATTCCTACAGTTGGATCAGGAGATGTTGAACCTTCCATTAGAGTCAATTATCCATACATTATGCGAAGTATGAAATTTGTGCGGCCTGGTTGAGAAGGAAAAAGGGGTTAATTTATAGTCATCTCACTCCGCACATTTGTCATTCAGCATGCTGTATTGGTACGGTATGCTGTACTGTTACGGTCCCGTCCTTGTGATCAAGTTATAGGGCGATCAGCGCCAAAGTTAGCCTGTAGAATTTGTAGTCATATTGTTTTTGGGTTTTCTTCCTTTGCCACCTATCTTGTAAAGAAAATAAAGGGTTCAATTAGAGAGAGCCCAATGATCTCATAAAAAGAAAATAGTTTGAGCATAAAATTTTGAGTTTGAAAATACTTCTTCTTTTACATGCCATCCCTTATAAACCCTAAGATTTGAATAGAGAATTTTGACAATAAAATAATGCAATAAGTACTACACCTATGTAGGAATGGGACAAAAAAGCCCAACCCAGCCCATGGTAATAGGGCCTGACTCGGTCAAACCGACCCATAGGTCAGAAGGGGTTGGTTTGTAGAATCATATGTCGGGCTTAGGCTCAGGCCAACTGACCTGGCATTTGGCCCGCAATGAGACAAAACGACATCGTTTTGTTTATAGCGCAACGACGTTGTTTTTTTTATACTAGAAATAACTTGTCCACAGCAAAATGACGTCATTTTGTTGTTGTTTACATTTTAAAAAAGAAGCAAAACAATGTCGTTTTGCTTCTCATTCAACACAGATCAGTCAATCACCCCCTCCCTTCAATCAGTTCAACATTAGCCTACTGCCTGTGTCTCTACTCGTTCATTCTTCTTCTCTACTCTTAGGCAGATTCTTCACTCAATCACCTCTTCTTCCATTCTTCTTCTTCATCGCGTGTCATCTGCTTTTGCTTTTCTATTGTTGGAGTTTAATTGTTGTTCTTCACTCCTCCTCCTCACCGACCGTCGCAAGACTCTTCACAAATTTGGTTTGTTATCAATAGAATAATAGTTGATTGTTTGGATATTGTGTTGTTCTTTGGTGGGTGATACTATTTGAGTATTTTGTGAACTTTTTATGGGTAAAAAATGGGAATATGAGATAATGCATATAACGTGTTTGATGAAATGTCAATTCTTTTAATGCATGTATATTGTATAATGTATGTAATTGATTGTTTTTCTCATTTTTTGTGTTTGATAAAAAGTTAAAAGGGTTGTCATTTTAATTTAATATCGGTTAATATAATTAAGTCATGTAATAATCTTTGTCCACAATAGTCAATAGTCGTAATATGTTATATATTCTCATTTATTTGATATGTCTATATGAAGCATTGCGTTACTGTTGTATTATATTCCCACTTTTAAGTTCGACATGTCTATATAAAGCATTGTGTTACTGTTGTATTATATTCTCACTTTTAAATTACACTAAAAAAAGGTAGGTATTCATGATAATGAAAAAAAAAAGGTGATATGTGATATGTGATATGTCATAATAGGGGATACTATACATGATCTCTCATGACACCTTTTTTTGAGGTACATTGATATAACAAAAACACCTCAAATCTTGAAAGACACTCATGAAAGATCATTAGAAGCACATCATACTCTAGCATAAAGAACATTAAGAGTTGAATATTTTTACCCAATATTGAGGAAAGATTATATGGATTAAATAAAGACCTATGACAATTGTCAAAGGCATGCTCACCCAGTAGCAAATTAGGTGATTATTTGTTAGTCTTGTTCTATTTTGTCAATGAGGGATAAACATATTGAGGTCCTTCACTCCTAATTTGTTTTATTCTTGTGGAGATTAACTAATTCACAAAATGGCTTAAGTTAGATTGTAGAACCTTTTACAAAATCATATTAAAAGTGCTAAAAAATTCATAAGAACCCACATTACCTATAGATACAAAGTTTCTCTTTCAATGGTCATATATAACAACCCGTAATTCACAAGGCAAAGTTTTAAGAGTTTTTGTAGACTTAGAAAAATTAAACATAAATTGAGCTTTAAAGTCTTTTTTAATACTTGACAAGGATGTTTCTTGTAATTGATAATTAACTTTAATACTTGAAAAAGATGTTTCTTGTAATTGAGTTTGATCTTGCTATGCATATACTACTTCTCCCTTTAGTCTTTGCTCATATTTCATTCACAATTGGAATCTCAAATGAATTTTTCTAGAGAATGGTATAAGTTATTTTGACTCCTTTATTTATTTTCATGCCATGTAAGGCTAGTTTTACCACTTTCCTAGAAATATAATGTTTACTACATGATAGCTTGAAATAGAACTTTTAAACCATTAGCAATAATTACATTTTATTCTACATCCATCTTGGGTTCATCCAAAGGATTATCAGAAGAAAGAGTAGAATAGGTTAATAACTTAAAGAAGACTACATAACGGTTTGAAATTGTTTTTAATAATGATATCCTCAATTGCTCATTTTGATTGTTTATAATCTTATATATATATATATATATAATTATTTCTAACTTCAAATATTTATATGTTTTTTGTTTAAGATAGATAAACATATTCCTTCAGTTGAGAGTTCTAATCTAGTATTACAGATAGAAGTGGAAACTTCTATTCCGGAGCAAAGTAGGGATATAGATTCAACTAGAACTCATGTTACTCAACATAAAAGTGAAGTTTGGAATCACTTTAACAAAACTAGATCAATCAATGGGATTGAAAAAACATAGTGTAAGTATTGTCATAAGTTATATTTGAGTGGCTCAAAAGGTGAAACGTTTTATTTAAAGAGACATACAGATTCATGTATTAGAAGGAATATGGTTTTATAAGGTCAAAAGGTGACAACAACAGATCACAATTTTTATGGCTAAAATGATTACTAAAGGTGAATCATTGTTTATGTTTGACAGTAAAAGTTTCAGGATGCTCTGTTATTCAATGTAACTGACTTTGAAGGTTCATTTTCGGAATGTAGTGAAGAAGGAGATATTGAAAACTCATGAGGATAAGAAAAGAGAGACAATAAGAGCATTGTCGAGTGTTGAAGTACGAATTGCTATAACAACGGACATTTGGACAGTTGATAACTAAAAGAAGAGTTATATGACGATGACGACATATTATGTTGATAATGATTAGACATTACAAATTATACTTTTGAGGTAATTAATATTCTTTAATATTGTTATCATTGAATCTTTTATTATATTATGAATTTATGATTGATGTTGATAATATTTGTATATGATGGGTGCATTTATATGTCGACACCACACATAAGTGAGAGATTGACAACCATGTTGAGAGAATGTTTAATGGATTTTAACGTCGACAACAAAATATCCACAATCACAATTGATAATTGTAGCATAAATGATGCTATGATTGGAAATTTGAAGAGTAAGATGCAGATATGTTTAATGGATTTTAACGTCGACAACAAAATATCCACAATCACAATTGATAATTGTAGCATAAATCATGCTATGATTGGAAATTTGAAGAGTAAGATATAGATCATGAGCTTATTGGTTGGAGCTAGGTTGTTTCATATGCGCTGTTTTATGTAGATTTTTAACTTGATTGTAGAGGATAGGTTGGAAATGACAAGGGAAGCAATAGGTTGGAGATGATAAGGGAAGCAACTCCTAAAAAGGTTTAATATTTGAGGATACTGCACAAATTTTATGTATTCGGAGTTTAAAGAAGTTGGTTTTGGATTATTCGACTAGATGGAACTCATCCTTGAAGATGTTGGAGTTAACAATCATATATATTGAGGTGTTTATGAGACCGAGGGATAGGGATTCTCAGTATACCTATGTGCCAACAAAATATTAGTGGAAGTTGGCTAAAGAACTTTGCATCAAGTTGGAATTATTCTATAATGCTTCCGAATTGTTCTCGAGAACAAAATATCCAACTTCGTAAAGTTGCTTTAAAACACTATCAGACACAAAGCATGCTTTATCACAGTGGATGTTTGAATCCAATGACATTATTCAGACTATAGTAGAGTGGATGATGGATAAGTTGAATATTTATTGGTATAAGTTTGGAGATATTATTGGAATGTTATATATGTTAGATCCGAGATACAAGATGGACGACATAATTTATTCATAGTACATTGTACGGTGATCGAGCTCAAGGGTATGTAGATACCATTAAACAATTATGATATGAATTGTTTAATGATTATCAACTCAGATTGGAGAAAAGTCAAACTGTGGATCTTAGTAGTGTATGCAGCTCGGTTTCGGGTTCGGTTTCATCTTCTAATCTAACATTGTCACATTCTCCTCAAAACTTTTTGAAAGAGAAAAGGGCTAGAATTTCTTATAAAATGATGGAGTTAGATAGATATTTGATCAAACTAGTTATGCCTGAAACTGAAGGTGAATAGTTCGATATATTGTTATGGTGGAAGAAGTCTGAATATGCTTTTTTAATCATGTTATTGGCCATTCCAGCATCTACCGTTGCTTCAAAGTATGCCTTTAGTACTAGTGGTCTGGTTATTTCTCCTCATCGTGCTCGACTTAATCCTCAGACTATGAGAACCCTTATGTGTGCTCAAAGTTAGTTAAATGATGAAGATATTGATGATAAATTCTTTTCTTTTTAATATATCATATTTATCCTTTTTATATTATCTTACCTAATATTATTTTTTAAAGTTTCCATTAATCCAGTTACAAGTATTAATGCGGAGGAGGTGAATATTAATCGACTGATTGCACATTATTTCGATCAAATATATGAAGATGAAGGTATATTTAATTGTTTATTAAATATTACAATGTCCTAAATATTCTTTAATTTTAATATTACATTACTGAATATAATGTTTGTAAACAGAGATGATTAGCTACTCTCTCACTCCAGCCTCCAATATCCAATATCCAGTGTCCATGCTTCATCTCGTTTGTCTGACTGTCTGTTATATGTTCATCATATTATCTTAATTTTTGTAAATTGTATCATTCATTATAAAATGATTTGGATAATCATTCATGAATAATAATGATTGCTATAGTTAATGAATTTGGTTTTACAATTTCTCTTTTTTAATAAGTAATAAATTATTTAAGTAAATTTGAAAATTGTAATTAATTGAATTGAAATTCCTAACTATAATTAACTTAATGAAATTTCCTAAACAATTGAATTAAAATTCCTAATTAACTAATTCAATCATATATGTATATGTTTATAAATATATATGTATTTGTATATGTTTATAACTTATTTAGTAAACATAATAATTTACAAATACTTATCAAATTATCAAAAGTATTTATGAAATGTATTATAGTTCTAACAAAATGATAGCTATTTTCAATATAATAGTTATATCAATATATG
>JANSVB020000126.1:521540-538481 GCA_025504935.2 Erythroxylum haughtii | reverse complement strand
AGGTGAAAGAGGGGGTGATACGTATTCCTCTGTTCAGGTTCTATTTTCTATATGGTATCAGAGCACCCTGAGCAAGAATAGCTGCCATTCGTCTAAGACAGTTATGTCTAACATTAAAGAATCCTCCAGCCACCCTACTCAACCTATTACTACTCGTAATCCTACTCTGAATCCCACTCCATTTAGGTTACTTCTATACGGTTGAATGCAGAAAATTTTCTTCGTTGGTATCAATCCGTACGAATGTACATTTGTGGAAGAGGCAAGATTGGCTACCTGACTAGAGACAAGAAGGAACCTACTATAGATGATTCTGCACATGCAATATGGTATGCGGAAAACTCTATGGTGATGACATGGCTAGTGAACTCAATGGAGGAAGACGTCAGCTCCAATTATATGTGCTACTATACGACTAAGGAGTTATGGGACAATGTCCATCAAATGTACTCTGATTTAGAAAATCAGTCACAAGTATGTGAGTTGACTCTAAAATTGGGTCAAATTAGTCAAGGTGAGGATAATGTTGCCAAGTACTTCAATTCCCTAAAGCGTGTGTGGTAGGATCTAGATATTTTTAATGTTTATGAGTGGAAATCTCTTGATGATTTTAATCATTACAGGAAAACTGTTGAGGATAATAGGATCTTTAAATTCCTAATTGGTTTAAATGTTGAGTATGATAAGGTGAGAGGCAGGATCATTGGGAGACAACCACTCCCTCCTATTGGAGAAGTCTTTGTTGAGGTGAAACTTGAAGAAAGTAGACGCCAAGTCATGCTTGGAAAATGGCTCCCCAATCCTAGTATTGAAACTTCAGCCTTAGCTGTAGGCAATGTTGACAGCTGTGGCAAGAAACTTGAAGAGAAGGCATGAGTTTGGTGTCACTATTGTAACAAGGCAAAACACACTCAAGAAACCTGCTGGAAACTCCATGGGAAGCCTGCTAATTAGAAGGGGTCTTATGAGGGTAAATTCAATAAAACCCCGCTTGCTAATGAGGTGGACACCGGACCATTCAGCCAAGAGCAAATTAATCAAATCCTAAAGTTGTCGAAACCTAAATCTGAATCCACAAGTGTCCCTAATGCCTCTATTGCACAAACAGGTAGTAATCTCAATTCTTCTCAAATTTTATCGTGTTCTTTCCCATACTATTCCACTCGTTGGATCATTAATTCAGGAGCTTTTGATCATATGACTAGTCATTCATATCTATGTTATACTTACAATCCCTGTTCTGGTCATGAAAAAACTTCATGTGCCTAAACTTAGGTGCAATTTTCTATCTGTTAGTAAACTTATTTAGGAATCTAGTTGTATTGTCACTTTCTTCGATTCTCATTGGGTGTCTCAGGTCCAAACTATGAGGAGGATGATTGGCAGTGCTAAACTTATAGATGGTCTCTACTACTTTGTTGAGGCAGACTCTAAGCATAAAGAAGCTCAATGCCTTAGTATTATATACGTTCTACCTCTATTAAGGAACTAATTTTGGTTTGGCATAGTAGATTAGGCCATCCTAGCTTTCCGTATCTTAATAAAATGATGCCTCATTTATTTAAATGTGTTGATTGCTCCAAACTTCAATGTAAACATTGTATTTTATCAAAAAGTCATAAAAAATTTTATACCGCTAAAACATTTGATTTGTAGTGACATTTGGGGGCCTTCACGTGTTAAAATATTCTCTGGTAAAAGATGGTTTGTGACCTTTATAGATGATCACACTAGACTTTGTTGGGTGTATCTATTAAGAGAAAAATTTCACGTTTCCCAAATATTTCAAACTTTTTATACTATGATTGAAACACAGTTTCACTTAAAAATTAGCCTACTTCGTTCTAATAATGGTACTGAATATTTCAAAACAAGTCTTGACACTTTTTTGAAAGATAAAGGCATTGTTTATCAAACAACTTGTGTTGACACACCTCAACAAAATAGAATTGCTGAGAGAAAAAATAAGTATTTATTTGAAATATCCCGTTCCTTGATGTTTTGTATGAATGTTCCTAAATATTTGTTGGGTGAGGTGGTGTTAACTGCTTCTTACTTAATCAACAGAATGCCAAGCCGTGTTTTAAACTATGTGTCTCCTCTTGATATGTTTCACAAATCATTTCAAGTTTTTGGATGTACTATTTTTGTGCATATATCTAAGGTCTAATCAAAACTTGATCCTAAGGCTGAAAAATGTCTTTGTTGGTTATGTTCCTTCCCAAATAGGATACAAGTGCTATAATCCACAGACTAGGAAAATTGTAGTCTTTGGATGTTACGTTCTTAAAAAATAAAAAATTCTTTCTTCAGGGGGAGATTCAGAGTGAAGAAGGGAATTTTTGGGATGTCACGCCTTTAACTATTGTAATTATGGATCATGATCTACCAAGCAATATTGATTCCAAGATAGGAGGAGAAATGTTATAGTCAGTTCCTAAAGAACTGACCAAAGAGCTTCATATTTATACTAAGAGAGAGAATCAACAAAGTCGTAGAGAACCATCAGCTCCAACAATGCAAATGCAAGGCCACTCAAACTCCTCGGAGAAGGAACCTGAAAACACATCTAGCACAGGTAACCCGTCTGCTACCCTTCCTCTTGTTGTCTCTGAACCTAAACAATCCATCCTTCCTATTGACTTGACTGTTATTGATGTTCATGATGATTTAAATCTTGATTTCAGTCTTCCTATAGCTCTTAGGAAAGGAAAAAGGTCTTGTACTAATCATCCCTTGTCAAACCATCTTTCCTACGACAAACTCTCACAAAACAACAGTTCATATGTTTCTAAAATTACCAACACTCAGGAGGGATTTGCAGATCTGGATTGGAAATAAGTTGTTATGGAGGAGATATGGGCCCTTGAAAAGAATTGAACCTGGGAGTTAGTTGAAGTGCCTAAGGGGACAAAGCTAGTAGGATGCAAGTGGTTGTTCTCAGTGAAATTATTGGCTGATGGAAGTGTGAAAAGACTGAAGGTGAGGTTGGTTGCTAAGGGCTTCACTCAAATATATGGTGTTGAATATCAAGAAACGTTTGCTCCAGTGGCCAAGGTAAATACTATACGGATTCTCTTTTCTTTGGCCATGAATTTTGACTGGGCATTACTTTAACATGATCTCAAGAATGCATTCTTAAATGGAGACCTTGATAAGAAGGTGTTCATGAGCCTACCTCCAGGATTTGAAGAGACTTATGGGAAGAATAAGGTGTGCAAGGTAAGAAAAGCTTTATATGGTTTGAAGCAGTAATCTGTGAAAAGCTATGTTTACTGTCAAAGTCAAGCAGATAACACCATGTTCTACAGGGGATCTAAGGAAGGTAAACTCTCTATCCTTATTGTATACATGGATGATATGATTCTAACTGGAGATGATGTTGAAGAGCTTAAGAGGTTGAAGATGAAGCTGGCTCGGGAATTTGAAATTAAAGATCTAGGACCTCTGAAGTTCTTCCTAGGCATGAAATTTGCTAGATCAAAGGAAGGCATCTTTGTAATTCAAAGCAAGTATATTCTAGATCTTCTCAATGAGACTACACTACTCGGTTATAGACTAGCAGAAACTCCAGTTGAATATAATGTCAAACTCACTCTTGCTAAGCGTGAAGAAATTGTTGATAAAGACCGATTCCAAAGACTTGTTGGAAGATTGATATATTTCTCATACTAGACCTGATATAGCATTTGTTGTGAGTTTGATAAGTTAATTTATGCACTCACTAGGTCAAGAACACTTTGATGTAGTGTATAGGATCTTAAGATACCTAAAAGGTACTCCTAGACAGGGCCTAATGTTTCGGAAAAGGAGTAATCTCCAAGTAGAAGTATACATTGATGCTAACTAGGTAGGAAACTTTGTTGATGGAAGATCTATTTCAGGTTACTGTACATTTGTTGGAGAGAATTTGGTAACTTGGTGAAACAAGAAACAAACCGTTGTAGCAAAAAGTAGTGCTGAAGTTGAGTTTAGGTCTCTAGCTCGTGGAATTTGTGAAGCTTTATGGCTAAAAAGGGTACTGGAGGAGTTGAACGTTTCTAGTTATATTCCTATGAAGGTATATTGTGATAATAAAGCATGCAATTTCAATTGCATGTAATCTTGTCTAACACGACAGGACAAAACATAGAGAAGTTGACAAATACTTTACTAAGGAGAAAATTGAAAATGACACCATTTGCATTCTATATGTTCATACTTCTCAACATGTGGCTAATATTTTCATAAAAGGGTTACTTAAGAAGCAGTTTAATGATCTAGTTGGCAAGTTGAGCATGGAAGATATTTTTAGACCAACTTGAGGGGAAGTGTTGAGAGATATTTTGGGTGAATATTTGAGTCTAGTTGGTTAGCTAATTCAGATCATGTTCATATCATGTACTGTAATTATCTAAATCAAATCAGGCCTTATCATGTACAACTGTAGATTCCTAGAATAGAAACTTGTAAGGTTTATATATTACATGACAATGTAAAGTGAAAAGGGTGTAATACCTATTCCTCTGTTCTGGTTCTTGATAGGTTGTCGTTAGCCTACAAATTTAATCCCCTCCTTAAATTGATTTATAGTATAGTGAAGCAAGGGTATCGTCCCACAGAGATTGAAACACAAGGAAGTTTTTTTTTCTCTTTCAAGCAAAGTATGTGTGAACGTCAAGGGGAAAGTAGAAATTGAATGCAAGATAAAAACTAAGGTGAATGATCACGTTATACTACTTCTAAAATGCTAAGATGCATGCGGCAATTAAGCAAAGTTACTTTAATTAAATTATCCTAGTGAGTGCAAGTGCGTGCCATGAGAAGATGAGAAGAACAGAAAGTTTTTGATGGTTTTAATGCAAGCTATATGTAGAATTAAAGAAGGGAAAGAATAGACCGTCGAGACTTAATTCCCATAATTTCAATGCAACTAAATTTTCTATATGCTCTGCATGAAATTAACTATTCATGCATGAATTAGTACTACGTGAATTTGCATGCAAGGATGAATGCAAGCCTATGTGAAGCAATCAGATTAAGTGTATGACGTACGTGAATGCTATGCATGAACTAATGTTAGATTATGTGACACAATAGGACCAGATTGGGGGATTTGTTTGCTTGCTTTAAAGTAAACAAGAAAAGAAAGAAGAAGACGTGATTTAAGTTCAGAAAATTAAAATAAAGCCGAAAGCTTTCAAGAGAGAAATTGCTAGGAAAATTTGAGTAAAAAGTTTAGATTAATTAAAGACTAATTTCAAAGGTTTTCACTAAATTATTAGGTTGTTTTAATCATTGAAAACACATTATTTCTTAGATTGGAAAATTAAGGTCCATCAAGCAAAGATAGATGCATTCAAAACAAGCATGACATGCAACAACTTTTTGTTAATGCATTAATCCAAACTAGCATGAACAACACAATAACAAGAGCATTAAGATCAAAATGAAGTCTGCTGAACCTAAGCTAATTTGCAAGAAAGCTAGCATGCATAAAATTAACCTATGTCTTGATCCAACTAATTAAAACCTACATACAAGTTTCAATTTTAATTAGTTGTTGCTACTTAACCTAATCAATTTATTGTCCAGCAATTAAATTAGTCAGATAGCATACAAATTATTCATGCAAAATTCAAATTCATGACTTAAAATCCACATGCATAATTCAGCAATTATGTCCAGATCAAGAGTACAAATTTCCAATCATAGGTTCAATTGTATGCACATGCTTCTCATAAAAACAACCATGAATTTCGCTAATAGCCTTAACAATTGGAAAAGAGAACTTAGTAACAAAGTTAAAAATCATCATAGAAAATATAGTGCAAAATTCGGATATAAGAAGAAGAAGAGAAGAAAATAAAACTAGGGTTCTACCTAGAGAGAGAAAGAGTAGAAGAGATATTCATGTCCAAAGAAGAGAGAAAAAATGTGAATACCCCAAAAACTAATGCTAAAGGACCCTATTTATATTGGAGGAGGTCTGGTCATCAAATCCTTGTAGGAGAGGATTTCTTTTCCAAGTAGAAGTAGGCCTTTTTTTTCCCTTGTAGAATTAGGATCTTCTAGAAGCTTCCCTCCAGGTCAGACACGCTTCCTAGGACTTAAGTGGCAGTCCACGCGTGCTTTCATGTAGGTGCCACATGTCCTAAGATGCTAACGTGGCAAGTGATGTGGCATGCTGACTGGATGTCAAGTGTCATCCACGTGTACCAATCAGGTGTTGACAGCTCATCAATTCTCCTAAAAAATGGGGATCTTCATTTCTCCCAATCTATATGTCCTTTGACAGTTTAGATTGTTCCTGGATCCATTTCTCGCCGTGGCGAACGAGAATCTTCTGAAATATAGAAATCCTAGTTGAAGTAGGATTCCTTGTCCGAGTAGGATTCCTAATCCTTTTGGGATTTGGATTTCACCATCTCTTGCCAATTAAATCCCAACACAACATCAACTCCATTCAAACTCAGAATAAATAAATCAATATAAATTAATTCCTTACCCTTAGAAATTGGTACAACCTGGACATCTGAGTTTATTGCCATGTACAATTTTCACTTGGAGCCTTTTAGCAGGTTCACACACTAGACCCCATTTGCTTGCCCAGTCGGCTTGAATGAAGCTATGAGTAGTTCCTGAATCGATCAAGATAATCAAGGAAATGACAACTAATTATCCCTTGAATCTGCATGGTTTGGCTGCCTGAACTTACCCTTTCATGGCACGTAGCGATATTTTTGGTTTGACATTCTCCTCTAATTGATGATCTTCATCTTCTCCTTGTATTGCTTCATCAACCCCATCTAGCCAGACGAGGCGTTTGTACTAGTGTCTGTTAGTGTAAATTTCATCGCAATTAAAGTAAAGACGCACCCTTAGCCATGCATTCATCCATTTTAGAAAGGGTAAGACGTTTGAAAATTTTTGGGGTTTTGTTTGGAAGAAGACAGTTGTTTTTAGAAGGAGAGTTTGTAATTAGAATTGCTTTAGAAGGGAGGTTTATGAATTTCCTTGTTTCTCCCCGCTTAAACGAGCCAAGTTCACAGCTTGAGTTAAATCTCTGGCTTTGTGTAATTTGACTTCAACTGTGATTTATTCCTACAACCCACTGATAAAAATGTCTACCTCTTGCTCTGTCGTAAGTGGACCTACTCAGGCTGTAAGTTGTCCAACTTGCGTTGGTATTCTTCCACGGTGCTGGACTGTTGAAGTTTTGCAAGTTCTCCCAATTTATTACCTTGGATTGTAGGTCCAAATTTGAGATGGCATTGTTGTTTAAAGTCCTCCCATGTAATCCCTGATCTATCCCTATCTAGCTTGAGAAACCAAACTTATGCATCTCCATCAAGGCGGCAGCAAGCAATTTCTACCTTCTCCTCAGGTATGTGTTGATGTTGGAACCTTAACCAAACCAGCGGGTCATTTATGCCATCATAGACTAGAAATTCCAGTCTAGCTGTCATGGGATCTACATTTGTCCTCCCACACGGTTGACTGCTATGTTAGTATCTGGGCTCCTCTGTTCACTCTCCTTACACCTCCTTGTGCTCCTTCTACTTGTGTTGCAACCAATTCCCGAGAAAGTTCTTCAATGCGAGTAGAGAGTTGTTCCCACTCCACACGATCTCTCTAGCTATTGTCCTAGTATATCTCATCAAGGTCTCTAATTGTGGTTGTAGATTGTTAAGTAAATTGCCTATAACTTTAGGCTCTGATAATAGGTTGCGGCGGTCCCATTCTTGTGATTGAGTTACAGGGCAATCAACACCAACATTAGCCTATTGAGTTTGTAGTAAATACTGTTTTTGGGTTTTTCTTCCTTTGCGACCTATCTTGTAAAGAAAATAAAGGGCTCAATTAGAGAGTACATAACGATCTCATAAAGCAAATAATTTGAGGATAAAATTTTGAGTTTGAAAATACTTTTTTCCTTTTTGTCCCATCCCTTTCAAACTCCAAGACTTGAATAGAGAAACTTTGACAATAAAATAATGCAATAAGTACCACACCAAGTCTAAAGACCATAGCCACTTCTTAAAATAATGCAAACAAGTACTTACTCGTATCATTCTACTGGACTAAGACCACTTCAAACTTCAACCAGTTCTCTATCTTTTGATCACGCCTCTGATGTACCTTTCCCTTGAATATCTTGCCCATTTTGTCCACGTGACTGTTACTGTTGCTCATAACATATATATTTTTTTTAGAGTGATTCTTAGACTCTAGAAGTGATTCCTAGATTTCTACCCTCCAATTTTTGTATTCTTTAATAAATTCTAGCAAACCTAACCCAAATTCTAATTATATTTATTGAATTTTTAATATGGGCAGAATGTAGAATCCTCTAACAAGAATTGGGGTTGGGTCAACTATTGTCCAAATAACTAGAACTAGTTGTTTGGATAGTTGACCCTTACCACTTATAAACCCTTTAACATTTTCATATTTAGTCAATATGGGATACTCTAATACTCTCCCTCAAGTGCAACTGGGACTGAACATTCAGTTGTCACTTGAAATATACGCAATGGTAACCAGACCGGGTCGTTGGGATTGGACATCCAGACGGACAACTAGAAAATTAATAATCCGGACCAATCCTGCTCTGATACCATCTTAGACCTATTAGAGTGTCCCATATTGATTAAATATGAAAATGTTAAAGGGTTTATAAGTGGTAAGGTTCAACTATCCAAACTACTAGTTCAAGTTATTTGGACAATAGTTGACCCAAGCCCAATTCTTGTAAATGGACTCTACACTCTGCCTATATTAAAAATTCAATACTTGATGTATTGACTACCACGGCCAGTCCAAGCCACCACCACTTGGATGTTGTCGTATGACTCCATAAGAGCGGGAGTTATACAAGAATGAAACATGCCAACTTTGTGGGAAACAAGGACACGTTGCTAAGATTTGTTGGGACTATCAACGTAATTCTGGAGTAAATAACTTCGATATTTCTCAAGCATTATCAGCATTCACTCTTGACACCTCACTTTCGGACACTGAATGGATTGTAGGTACCGGTGCATCGAACCATATATCTCACAACTCATGTATTTTCTCCACTTTTCAAGGATATTTTAGTAATGACTATGTTGTTGTTGGAAACAGTTCTACATTTGAGATACAAGTTATTGGTGAAATTCCCATTAGCGATGGTAAGAACACGATACTTTTTAAGGATGTTTTGCTAGTTCCAAAACTAAAACGAAATTTACTCTCTATTCGACAACTCACCATGTAAAATAATGCCTCTTGTGAATTTACTAACAAATTGTTTGTATGTGAAAGAGTGACAAACAGGGAAGACACTTCTAATAGGACAACGTAAAGGAGAACTTTATGTCCTCCCTAAAACGCGCTTTGTTTTGCTTGCTTGCACCAAGTTTGTTAGTGACATTACATGGCATCAACACCTTGGACGTCCTCAATTTTGTAACTTGAAATTTTGAGCTTCAAATGTTTCTATTTATATAGGGTCTTTTGTTAGAAACAAAGAATTATGTGTTGGTTGCTGTTTAGGCAAATTTGTTAAAAATTCCTTTCCGTTTTTTGAAAATAATACTAATGAACCCTTTGTGAGGATTCATTGCAACCTTTGGGGCCTTGCACCTAGTACTTATATTGGCTATTTTCATTATTATGCTCTGTTTGTCGATGATTTTTTTTTGTTATATGTGGTTTACTCCAATGAAAACGAAGAGTGATTTCATCAATGTTTTCCTTACTTTTGAATAATATGTTCTTCACCAATTTGACAAACGCATTAAAGTGTTTCACTCAAATAATGGCGGGGAATTCATCAATCAGAAGCTAGTTGCTCACTTTCAAAACGCCGGAATCCTTCACCAACTTTCCTGTCCCCACACATGAGAACAAATGGGTTGTGCAGAATGACACCATCGCGTCATTCGCGAACATGGCATGACCATAATATTCCAGAGTGGTGTTCCAAATTTCCTATGGACCGAGTCTTTTTCCATTGTAGTTTATTTAATTAATAGGCTGTTCTCTTTAGCTTTAGGGTCCGAAACCCCATGTTACAAACTTCACAGAAAACATCCTAACTATGATTTTGTTCGTGTTTTCGGTTGCAGGTGTTATCGTTATGTGTGGGTTACTAAGAATAACAAATCGGTTCCTTGTATTTTCATGGGTTATGGTGAGAGACAAAAAGGATTCAAGTGCTATCATCCTCAAACTCGAAAAATCGTGTCTCGCTATGTCAAGTTTGACGAAAGTATCTTTCCGTATAAAGACAATTCTCACCATCTCCTCCCAGTGCCTTCCTCGACAATATTCCTTTCACCGACCATGAACCTACATTAGATTTCTCTATAGCTGCTATTGTGCAGCTTCCTCCACTACTGCCCATACTATTCGACAATACCAACATCCTGCCACCTAACTTTTGGATTCCATCACTTAACTCACTAGAGCCTCCAACGACGAGCTCTCCATCACACCACAACACAGCATCGGAAACCTCACCACTGGTAGCTATGACTCCTTCCGTCAAGCACATCCTCCCAGGGTCCTCCGGTATTGCGGCACCATCTGCTCCAGAACACTCATCCAGCTCTACATCTATTTCAATATCTAATGATTCTCCCTTAGTTTCCTCTAATTGTTCATCTTCAGACATTTCAGGTCCTTCGATCGCTCCAACTCCACCGCCAGTGCATCCTATGATCACTTGCCGTCACATCGGCACAGTCAAACCAAACCCTAGATATGCACTCATGATTTCATATGCTCACATTTCATGAATTCCTAACTCCACCAAATCCGCTCTCAATCACGAAGGTTGGTACAATGCTATGGTTGAGGAACTTCATGCCCTTCAAGACAATAACACCTGGACACTCGTCAAACGACAACCTCACATGCATGTTATTGGATGCAAATGGGTCTATAAGACCAAACTTCATGCTGATGGCTCTTTAGAATGTCTTGAAATTATACATGATGAAAGTGGTTTCCTGCTACTTCAATCTCATTTCACTTCAACCATACTAGACAAGGCGGATATGACCAATTGCAAGCCGTTACATACACTGATGTCCTCCAAAATTTTCAGTTGGCCAAGAGCCTTGCTCTCGATGATCTACCACACTACTGCACTCTCATTAGCTTGCTTCAATATCTCACGTTCACTCGACCTGACATTGTGTTCTCGGTAAATTTTACAGCATAATCTTTCTTTAGCTTATCATTAGTCAAACACATCTTGCATTATATCAAAGGAACACTTGCCTTTGGTATGCAATTTACAGCAAACTCTATACTTGATCTGTGTGCTTTCTCTGATCAGAATGGGGAGGTTGTCCTACTATATGTCCCTCTACCATAGGTTACTGCACTTTTCTCGGACGCAACTGTTGGTTATTTAAACTTGTTAACGTTAGCCTTAATTTCTATTAATATTTTCTTATATTTTGTAAATAGGAAAATAAGTATTCTGCAGAATATTTCTGTTAGAGTATTATTAGGAGTCTGTTTCTAGTTATTGACCATTTATTTTGTACTGGAGGAAATATGGGAGCACGATGCCAAAAGCTTCCCATTTTCTAGTCTTGTTTGTTGAGTTTTCATATATATAAAAAACGGTGCTTGGTCTGTGGTTTATATGCCATCACCACAAAAAGAATGAAATTAATTGTGTTGTTCTCTTGATCGTTTTTATCAATTAGTTCTACATTTGGTATCAGAGCCTGGTTGATCAAGGCCTGAATCATGTCTCATCTTGAGATTGAGAGAGCAAGGAGAGAGAGAGAACTGAAAGAAAGAGAGGATACTGCTAGCGATGCTTCAAATAGAGAAGACGTGTCAAGTCAAGAGAGGGAGGGCTCGGTTACGATAAAATATCCCATGTTGACGAAGAGCAATTATGCAGCATGGGCTATTAAAATGGAAGTATTTATGATGGCTCAAGGTGTCTGGGAGCCAATCGAATCTGAAGGTCCTGTTGATAAACAAAGAGACAAGATGGCATTGGCGGCCATCTATCAAGGTATAAGTGAGGATACCTTGCTTCAACTAGGGGCCAAGAAGACAGCTAAGGAGGCATGGAATATGCTCAAAATTAAAAACCAAGGCGCAGAAAAGGTGAAGGAGGTTAGAACTCAAACCTTATGGAGAGAGTTCGAGGCACTGGGAATGAGTGATTCAGAGACAATAGATGATTTCTCTGGAAAACTCACCATTATTGTCAATAAATTAAGAAGCCTTGGTAACATAGTTGAAGATGAGAAGGTGATAAAGAAGCTGTTACGTTCTACTTCCTCAAAATTTCTACAGATAGTTTCCGCTATAGAGGAATTTAGTGATCTAAAAACCAAATCGATAGAGGAGGTAATTGGATCACTAAAAGCTCATGAAGAACGATTGCTTGGTTGTGGAGACAATTCGGCTGAAACAGTTCTTCTTACTAGAGCTGAATGGAAGGCCAGAGAGGAGGAAAGCTCTTTCAAGAAAGCTCAAAATGACAATGGTGGAAGAGGAGGCAGAGGTCGTGGTCGTGGGCGCGGCCGAGGCAGAGGGCGTTACAATGGTGATTCAAATCGTGGTGACGATGATGAAGCAAAGACACAGAAGAAGAAATATGATAAGAGTAGAATCAAGTGTTATTGTTGCAGCCAAATGGGTCATTATGCTGTAGAATGCCCATCGAATGAATGGGAAGAGAAGGCCAATTTAATACAAGAGGAAGAAGAGGAAGCCTCTTTGTTGTTAATGGAAACAGTAACTCTCAATTCATCTCAAAAGGAAGTGGAGTCCCTTTTGTTGATGCTGGAAACATGTGAGCTCGAGGTGACACAACAAATGGAGCCAGAAGTTGCAATGGTAAATGAAGTGGTGAAAGAGCAGTCATTCAAAGACGGCGTAGAGACTACTTGGTATTTTGATACCGGAGGCAGCAACCACATGTCAGGTGATAGTTTTTGTTTTCAAGAATTAGATACTTCAATTACAGGAAGGGTGAAATTTGGGGATGGTTCAATTATTGAAATTTGTGGACGAGGATCAATACTTTTCAAATGCAAAAATGAAGAGCATTTGATTCTGTCCGAAGTATACTATATTCCAAAACTTAAAAGCAATATTCTGAGTCTCGGACAACTTGACGAAAATGGTTGCAAAATTATAATTGAAGGTGGCTTTATGAAAGTTTATGACAGATTGAAGAATTTGATTGCTAAAGTTGAAAAACAGTCAAATAGGTTATATGTGGGCAAATTTCGACTTGCTAAAGAAATTTGTCTCATGACAAAGCTGGAAGAGCAAGGATGGCTATGGCACGCCAGATATGGTCACCTCAATTTTCACTCCTTAAAGAAGCTGTCCAGCAAGGGAATGGTAGATGGAATGCCCAAAATAAACCAATCTGCTCAAATATGTGATGGATGCATAATCGGTAAGCTCCATAGATCCCCATTTCCACAGAAAGCTATTTTTAGAGCAAAGGGGCTACTTGAACTTATCCATGGAGATCTGTGTGGACCGATTTCACCGCCCACATACGGAGGTAACAAGTATTTTATGCTGTTAGTTGATGATTTTTCACGTTTTATGTGGGTTTATATGTTGAAGAGTAAGGATGAAGCACTACCTGTGTTTAAGAAGTTCAAACTCAGAATTGAGACTGAAAAAGAAAGAAAATTGAAGGTTTTCAGAACAGATCGCGGAGGAGAATTCATGTCTATTGCTTTCAAAGAATTCTGCGAAAATGAAGGGTTACAAAGACATCTCACAGCACCATATTCACCACAGCAAAATGGTGTGGTGGAGCGAAGAAATCAAACAGTTATTGAGATGGCCAGAAGCATGCTTAAAAGCAAGGAGATGCCGGCAAGTTTTTGGGGGGAGGCAGTTAAAACAGCTGTATACATCCTGAACAGAGCACCAACAAGGAGCACTGAAAATTCAACACCATATCAGCTGTGGTTCGAAAGAATACCAAAAGTACAGCATATGAGGGTCTTTGGATGCATTGCTCACGCAAAAAAATTGTCTCCACATACTCCAAAATTAGCTGACAGGAGTGTGAAGACAATCTTGCTTGGATATGAGGAGGAATCCAAGGCGTACAGGTTGCTGAATCCTTTGAAGAATAAAATCATTGTGAGTCGAGACGTAGTGTTCGAGGAAGATAAGAGTTGGTGCTGGATAGAAAAACAACAGAACGTTGATACTGGAAATATTTTCACTGTGCATCAAACTAACACAGAGGATAATGTTCCCAGTACCAACGAAAATCAAGGTGAAAATCAAGGCAATACTGGACAAAATTCACCATCAACTCCTTCAACTCCAACCACGACATCATCCTCAAATTCTTCAACTCCGAAAAAATATAGATCTCTACAAGAAATCTATGATGAAACAAGAGAGGAGGTAGGGCTTTGTTTTCTCTCCATCGAAGAACCAGCCTCCTATGAAGAAGCTGCCAGAAACGTGAGTTGGAGAGTGGCAATGCAACATGAAATTCAATCCATAGTGCAGAACAGAACCTGGGAGCTAGCAGATCTACCGACGGGTCACAAAGCAATTGGTTTGAAGTGGATTTACAAATTAAAGAAGAATCCAAAAGGTGAAATAGTCAAGCACAAAGCGAGGCTCGTAGCAAAAGGGTATGCACAAAAGTATGGAATCGATTATAGTGAGGTGTTTGCACCTGTGGCTCGACTTGAAACAGTGAAATTGGTGATAGCTTTTGCTGCCAACAAGATGTGGGAAATTCACCATATGGACGTCAAAACAGCTTTCTTGAATGGTGAACTTGAAGAGGAAGTATATGTAACACAGCCTGAAGGTTTCAGCAGTAAAGAATATCCGCACAAAGTCTTAAAACTTCACAAGGCTTTATACGGATTAAAACAAGCGCCGAGGGCATGGTACTCCAAACTTGACAAATGTCTGAAATCTCTTGGTTTTACGAAATGTCCTCAAGAACATGCATTGTATAAGAAAGATCAAGGTGAGAATGCTATGATAGTTGGTATTTATGTCGATGATTTAATCTTGACAGGTTCCAATCAGCTTGTCATCAATCAATTTAAGCAAGAAATGCATTGCAAGTTCGAGATGAGTGACCTGGGTTTGCTTAGCTACTACCTTGGTATCGAGGTAAAACAAAATCAAAGAGAAATCACTCTCTGTCAAACTGCATATGCTAAGAAAATCCTAGAGAAGCTTGGAATGGGGGAGTGCAACCCTTGCCAAATTCCAATGGAACCAAGAACCAAAATGAGTAAGTTTGGAAGTGGAGAGCCTCCAGTTGATGAAACACAGTATAGAAGCATCATTGGGAGTCTGAGATATTTGGTGCATACCCGACCTGATCTTGCCTATTCTGTTGGAGTCATGAGCAGATACATGGAAGCTCCAAACACATCACACTTGACTGCAGTAAAACAAATTCTCAGGTATGTGAGAGGAACTTTGAATTATGGTTGTGTTTATCAAAAAGGACCGCCAAGCCTAGAGCTTGTTGGTTTCAGCGATAGTGATATGGCAGGTGACATTGACGATCGAAAAAGCACTACTGGAGTCATTTATTTCTTAGGAAATAAACCCATAACATGGGTGTCTCAAAAGCAAAAAATAGTGGCTCTTTCATCTTGTGAAGCTGAATATATAGCAGCTACAGCAGGAACTTGTCAAGGAGTTTGGCTTGGAAGAGTATTGAGTAACATCAGTAATGAGAAGGTGACTGCCACAATGAAAATCGACAACAAATCTGCAATAGCACTAGCAAGGAATCCTGTTTATCATGACAGAAGTAAGCATATTGATACTCGTTATCATTTTATTCGAGAATGCTTACTAAATGGAGACATTAAAGTGGAGCATGTGAAGACAGAGTTTCAGCTTGGAGATATGTTGACAAAACCACTCGCAAGACAGAGGTTTGCAGAACTACGTGAGAAGATTGGAGTAGAAGACATTACAAAGTTTGGGTAACAAGTTTAGGGGAGTGTTTGTTGGTTATTTAAACTTGTTACCGTTAGCCTTAATTTCTATTAATATTTTCTTATATTTTGTAAATAGGAAAATAAGTATTCTGCATAATATTTCTGTTAGAGTATTATTAGGAGTCTGTTTCTAGTTATTGACCAATTATTTTGTATTGGAGGAAATATGGGAGCACGATGCCAAAAGCTTCCTATTTTCTAGTCTTGTTTGTTGAGTTTTTTTATATAAAAAACGGTGCTTGGTCTGTGTTTATATACCATCACCACAAAAAAAAAGTGAAATTAATTGTGTTGTTCTCTTGATTGTTTTTATCGATTAGTTCTAAATATCGTACTTAAAACAAAACCCTTTTTCCTTTCTTCCTGAGGTTTCACTTTCACCTTCTTTGCCGTTTCGCAAGCAAGAATTGACTTCAAATTGCCATTACTAAAATCGACATCAGTTATTCAAACAAGCTTCTACATTTCAAATTCGTTGCGGAAAACCCATTTTTGTTTCTGGAAAAACCAAGTTGCTCATTTGGTTTCAATATTTCTTATTTTAATATTATCGTAAAGGTCTCACAAGTAAATGATCAATGCATAACTTCCAGCTTTCCCCTGATCAAAATGGCGATGTGAGTTTATTAGAGGGTGAACGGCTTGTTTTTCTTGCTGAATAAGATCCATCTTTAACCTTATGATTCTGTGCTTTTGGCTTCCACGAAGAACCCTCGCCTGCTTATAGATAGTGCCAGTTAATTCTTTTGAATGTTATATTGAAGAAGTTTATGATGAGTAAATTACCTGGATTCTTCGTTTTCTTGTATGAAAATCTCTTGGTCAATTTACTTGCATGCGACGTTTTAGTCTTGGCCTCCTTTTTAAACCCATCTTTTGCTCGAGAAACTTCATCTTCTTCAAGTGAACATATGGCAAATGCAGTTGCTGCAATAGCAGTAGAGGAAATGGATTCTTGATCTTCGTT
>JANSVB020000126.1:465573-479264 GCA_025504935.2 Erythroxylum haughtii | reverse complement strand
TTGGAGATAGTTGGATTGTAAAGATGACAGTCAAGGGAGTTAGTTTCAAAAGAAACTAAGTTGGAACTTGGGTATTGAGTAAGTGACAAGTGTCACTTAGGCTTTTGTACTCTTGCTAGAAGTAGGTTACTATTCTTTGAGAATTGTCAGGTTAAGTCTTGTCCAAGTCCCTTCTTTATTATCATCTTTCTAAAATTTCCTTTTTGAAGACCCAGAGTTTTCCATCAAATACCTGCTAAGAGACTTTTGTCTTTTTCCTTTCTTTCACCAAACCTACTTTGCCATTTGTGTTCTCTATCCTAAGAAAAACCAGGAGCTGATCATTTCACTTAGTGAAGTATGGAAATTTTGTGGAGATTAGGACTTGAAGATTTTGGAGTTTCAACAGGTAAGTAGTAAATAAATCTTTTAGAGTTGGGGATTCATGCATCAAATTGCTAAGTTACTATCATCTGCATGAAAAATGACATTTATGTGTCTGTTCATAAATACTGTGTTATTGGAGGATCAAAAATCCGGTTACGGTGTTAATTTAGTGTTTGAAAGGCTATGAGCATTGAGTGTTGTAAAAGTGATTTTTTTGGAGTTGGATGGAAGAGATAATTCAGATAGGAGATAAGTTAAAGATAAAGTGTTGAAAGCTGATAGTAAGAATTCATGTTCTGATTTCGGGAGAAAATATGGACTAGATTTAGATAGATTCTGGCAAAGTTGCCTTTTGAAAAGTTGTGGAGCTTTCTTTTATCTTTCTACTGGTATATAGTATGAAAATTTTGAATATTGGAGTCAGAAGTTATGATTCTTGTAAGTGGAGATGTTCTGGATAGAAAAGCAGATGATAGAAAAGCAGACGGAAGAAAGCAGGCGATAGAAAAGCAGACGATAGAAAAGCAGACAAAAGAAAGAAGACGATAGAAATGAGACGATAAAAATGAGACGATGGAAAATGAGACGATAGAAATAAGACGATAGAAAAGCAGACGATAGAAAAGCAGACGGAAGAAAGCAGACGACAGAAAATGAGACGATAGAAATAAGACGATGGAAAAGCCGACGATAGAAATAAGACGATGGAAAAGCAGACGATAGAAATAAGACGATGGAAAATCAGACGATAGAACTTAAATGAAAGTAATTTAGTGAGAAAAGAATTGTGATTTCAACGATGGTCTGGATAGAAAAGCAGACGGAAGAAAGTAGACGATAGAAAAGCAGACGATAGAAAAGAAAACGGAAGAAAGTAGACGATAGAAATGAGACGATAGAAAAAGAGACGATAAAAATGAGACGATAGAAATGAGACGATAGAAAATGAGACGATAGAAATGAGACGATAGAAATAAGATGATGGAAAAGAAGACGATAGAAATAAGACGATGGAAAAGCAGATGATAGAAAAGCAGACGGAAGAAAGTAAGTGATAGAAATGAGACGATAGAAAATGAGATGATAGAAATAAGACGATGGAAAAGCAGACAATAGAAATAAGACAATGGAAAAGCAGACGATAGAAATAAGACGATGGAAAAGCAGACGATAGAAATAAGACGATAGAAAATGAGACGATAGAACTCAAATGAAAGTAAGTTAGTGAGAAATGAATTGTGATTTCAACGATTATAAAGAGGCATAAACCTAAGTGTTAGTTATACTTAAATGAACTTTGTTATGGGGATGGTGTTGAGAAGAACCATGGAATGATACCCGAGATTTATCACGAACATGCATTGTACGTAAATTATTTCATGCATATGCGTTATTGAATACCCTTAATGGTACAAATTGTGATATCGTATACGTTATTTGTTATAGAGGAGCAACTGGAACATCAACTTCCAGACGTTGCCGGATCTTCCAGGCATTAGCTTTGGGAGTAACCTGTGAGTAACCTAGATGGTCTCACTCAATTAATTGTTTGTTGTAGAAGATGTTTTGAATGATGATATCGATGTGGTTTTATTGTGTTGACTTCGGACAATGAAGGTCCGGTGATTCTGATGTATAAATGAGTCATTTACGTGCTCCTTGTATGTGAACATGACGAAATAAGTGTTTCAAATGTGAAGGTTGTGAATATGCATATGAATTCAAAAATGTGCTCAGCAGTTCTATTGAATGTCGGACTAAGGTCTGATTATGAATGTGATCTAAAAGTGAATGTGCATACATGTGACTGACTGAGGTTATGTTATGTGAAACATTCATTTCATGAATGCATGAAAGATAAAGGAAGTTATGACCGGAGTCGCCAGGATAAAGAGCTTAAAGCCTAGAACGTGATTAGAGCCTCGGGCTCGATTGTGAATGTACCCGGTATCTACTAAGGAATATGGGACAAATTATGCTACAACTCGGTATCCACTAAGGGATATGAGCAAATGAAAAGGCACTCGATTATAACGACAATAATAAATGAAAGTGAGTCTCACGTGCATTGCAATTCTAATTAATATGTGCTTTTCGTATGAATGATATGATCGATATGATTGTTCTGAAGGTGAGAGGTGATATATTATGATTATGCCATGCTGTGATTAATATGTTATATGTAATGATGTGATGCATGAATTGAGTGAACCATCGATGATGGGTACCTCATTGAGTTCGCAAAACTCACCAAAATTGCAACGTTGTCTTTTCAGGACCGAGAGACGACTCTAACTACTAAAGAGGCTCTATTAACCCGGTAGATTGTGATTGGTGAGAGAGATCATGGCTCAAAGGTCGGTCAGCTAGGGTTCTTTTGGGTGGTTTAGATAACTCAATGCTCTTTCCTCATTCATGTAGTACTATTGTATTAGGTTTCTAATGATGTACTTATGGATAGTGTTGAAAGTCAATGTAGACTTCAATTTTGTGAAATGCAATGAGGAAAAAGAAAAGTTGGTTTTAAAATATTGTGATCTTCTTATGATGCTTTATAAGTGAATTATGTTACCATGCCATATGAAGGGGAAACTAGTGATCGATCGTAGCTTGCCCTTATCGTAGGATATGTATCGGAATAACCTTCGGGTATCCCGGTGTATACCCTACAGTAAGGGGGTGCTATAGTATGCACTTATTATTTATCAATTAAAAAGTTAAACTATCACTAAGTAACCTTTCATTTCTATTTTTAAAATATTAGTAGGTTTTATTTTATCTCAAGAACCATTCTTTTGTAATTTGTTTAATGATCACCTAGACTTTTAACAAAAAGGCAAACACCTTGTCATGAATGTCCCTTGGTTTCTCATTTATGTTATGGTTTTTATTTAGTTTGGTTGGAGTGTCATTATAGCCTTTTGAGGTGAAGACAAACATGTTATCATGAAAGCCTTCGGTTACTCACCTATATCATAACTCTCAACTGACTACTAGCTTTATCATTATCCCAATTTTCTTAAAAAGAAAAGACAAAATAGGAATTTTATTTAACACCTTTGTTATCACTTTCTTAGCTTACCTCATTTTTTCTTAATCAATAACTCTCATGATAGGTTACCAATGATGTCTACCATTTTAAATGAGCGAAATTATAAATGTCTCCAAAAAATTTCATAAAGTGAAAAAATAGGTTCCATATCCTAAGGAACATCCATATTCATCCTAAAGACACTTTAAACATAAAATTTCAAGTTAATATGCCTTTACAATTCAAATGATCATGCTTGAAAGTAAGCCAATTCCATTCAATTCATGTGGTTGTTGCATTCACACAATGCATACATCATATAAAAAAATGTTCACACGATGCCAATCTAACCAAAACTAACACAGTACAAATGCCAATTTCACAACCAAATTATATGCTAATGCATAAATGTCAACACACTTAAACAATGTGTTATCCTTAACGCGGAAACCAAAACAATACAAATAAAGAGAAATATAAATAAAGAAAAAGTAAAAGAAAGAAAATTTATGGTGATTTGGGTGGTGATGGTGTTGGAGATGGAAGTTGGACACTTTGGATAACAAAATATTTAAACAATTTCTTCATTTGATGTCATTTTTGACATTGATGGTGTATGATCTCCTTCAACTATGACTCTATGGTGTCCAGATGACCCTGTAGGTGCTTATTATTTTTTCCATTTTGTTAGGCACTTTCTCCTAGCCTTCCTCTTCTTCCTCCTCAGATTCCTAATTTGTTAAGACTTGTTGGTGATGTTATGGCAGTGCTAAACTAGAACTTGCCTATCTTGTCCTACATTTAACCTTTGATTTCAAACTGATATCTTAAATTTCCATACCTTGGCACTCCAAGATCTTAACTCACCACAAATTTGTATGAATTGAATGCTCAGAAAAACCAAGAGTTAGTTCATCAATAGGAATACCATGAAAATGAGCCAAATTAGTGACAAGAAAACTCATGCCTGGATAACTACTTTTCTTATTAAGCGAAGTGACTATCATTTGAAAAATATGGTTGGAGGTACAAACTTGAACCTTATGATCTATGCACCAAAGTATAAATAAATCTTTTTTAAAACCCTTGTTACTTTAAGTCTTAGAAAAAATAGTTTGACATAAGAATTTATGTAGTAACAAACGTTCAAGATTTTGAATAACATTATTAGGTGCATTTTTAGATTAAAGCCATCTAACTCTGTTAATTTTTTCAATATTTGTTAACATAAAAAAAAATAATTTCAATAATTTTTATTTTCAAAAGTCATGTAGTTCTTCCATAATATCATAATCCACAATAAAAGGTTTTCTACGCAATTGAAACCAAAAATTTTCTAAATGACATGCCTCATAATATAAAGTAGTGTAAAATTTAAGGTATAATTCTTCATACACATGATAACCAAAACGTATAAATTTGTCCCATTAATTATGGCACTCAAAGTCTCAACTTTATGTTTCAAAACTAGACTTTCTAAGATTGAAAAATCAAAATAACAACGTGCAGTAATGATTTTAGAAAGAAGGTTTTTGAATTTCTTACCTTCTTTTATAGAGAAGATCAAAAAAGTTGCTACAAAATCCTTAGATAAGTCATATGCACCATTACCCGATACCTTCAATTTTCCTTTGGATTTGAGCGTTTAGTGAGTTATTTGATTCTTAGAGCCATAATGGAGAGTAGAACCTGCAAAAACTACCAAAAAAACACATCAAAAACACAAAAGAACCAAAAAATATAGGAGAAAGAAAGTGTAGAGAAAATATTTTGTTATTATCCAACCTATTTTTATTCTTTAGGAGTAACAATTTTCTGAGACTTAATCTTTTCTTGATTGATTATAATTAGCCTTTTCTTGATTGATTATAATCACATTGATAGCCTTTACCATATTTTTTTGAATACTTTTTATTATTTTTTAATCCTCAAGGAATTTGTATTTACTTGATTGCTTGGAACTAAGGGTATGTTGAGAATGTTAAAGAAAAGGTCAGATATTTCTATGACTACTAGTATATAGTGACCGTAAAATTTGTTTCTTGTTAAGTGTTTCATTGTTATAATTTCTTATATTCTCTACAAAGTTGATCGAAGAAGTATAAAAGTTGAAAATTATTTGTTGCGAGCATATTAAAAGAAAAAAAGTTGTGGCATTTGTTGGAGAGTGAGAAGAACTAGTGGTATACCAATGAATTTATTATTTGAAGGACATGTGCTATAAAGAACTAAGTTCTATCCAATCTTGTTTAAGTAAATTTCCTTCAATGTTTTTACCCTTTTTAATTATACTTACCATACCTTTACCTAAGCCTCATTACATCCTATTTAAAAGAAATTTTAGCTTTTGTTTCTAGTTTACTTATAAGTGGTGGAGATTAATTTTGTTGAAAGCTTATGGTTAAGAATCCTTATATATAATGATTTAAGAGTTTGTTATATTTTTTACCTTAAACATTTTGAGTTCATTGAGTCCTTACATATAATGATTTAAGAGTTTGTTATATTTTTCACCTTAAACATTTTAAGTGCATTGAGTGAATCCTCTATAGAGATGAGTTAAGCTTAGGCTCGGCTCGGCCAACCCTAGCCCTACCCAAGGCCTAATAAATATAACCATACAAAACAACATTGTTTTTATATTTATAATTAAAAATATCTTAGGTTGGGTCGATTCAAGGTCAAGCCTGGGCTTAGATCAGGCTACCTCAGGCACAATTGGGCTCATGCTTAGGCTCAAACTCAAACCCTAGTAGTAGCGGTTCATGCTTGAGCCCAGCTCAGCCCAATGCCATCCCTAGTCCTCTGTGAGAGTATGGAATTTGTACTTTGGATTTCAAAAATGTTATTAATATGATTGCTATTGATATTGACTTATGAAAGTTGGTCTTAAGATTACTTGGATCTAATTGTATGATAATATGATATGATGATTTAGGGTGTGGATGGGCAAGTTGAGGTTAGTAAAGGATGGATGTTTGTAAGATTGATGATTTGGATTATGATTTACATAAGGACAAAAGAAAGTTTAAGTATGAGGATGTTTGATAAATGATTAATGAAGTATATTTTTATGCCCATATTGATGGTGTGTTGCTTATTAATTGAGAGTTTTACATTTTTTTATACTTGTTTTATTTCAAATGTCTTTGTAGGCCTCAATTACCTTTATGGATCAAAAGGAGAAAAATTCAGTAAAAATCATGGCATAAAATAGAAAATTTGGAGTTTTTTGGAGACATATGCCCATGTGAAGATGTACATACTAATAGGTATAAATTATACTATGTTTTGATAGATGTTTAAATGTGCTTTTGAGTATTTCTTAGATGATTATCATGTATATAAGCTTATAGTTATGTTATTGTTAGTGTTTATTTATATTCTAAGTGTTTGTGTAGTTTTGAGCATGATTTGGGTCTTAATTTTATATTTTAAGAGGTGTGTGATGTGTGTTTGAGTGTATGGAAACATGAAATTGAAGAATAGAGAAGAAATGGAAGTATAAAAGTATTTCACAATCATGACTTGCTCGTCATGATCGTCACAAAGAGCGCAGATAGTAATCTCAATAAATTTCAGCTTTTTCAGCATGTGACTCTTTTTGTAATTTTAACATTTTGGGGCTATTTTTGGAACTAAATTAAGTGGCTAAACCCTAGAAAGAACCCTAGAAGCCTTAATAACTATCTAAGAAAATAAAACACTCAAAAAAAGAGTAGTTACCATCTTGCATTCTTGGATTAAAGAAGAAGCATCAAAGAGAGCATTGGAAATTTCCAGATTTTGAGTTCAAGTTCCCAATTAAATTCTTCTTTCTCTCTTCTTGTTATTTTCATTAAACTTGACGTATGAACTAAATTTGATGATGTTCTTCACTTTTATTTGTTCAAAATTTTCAGATTAAGGGTTTGTTCTTGAATTATTTTGCGACTGTGATTTTAATTGATTCAATACAATTTTTATGTTGTATTAATGGTGCATTTTTATACTTTGGAAACAAATCGAGAGAGGGAGTCAAAAGTAATCCAATTAATTTACACAGTGAGAATTGGTAGATTAATATGTCACACAATTAACAAATCAACCATCATTCAAAGAGAGATCTTGTGTGAGAATTTGGTTATTCGATAGATCATGTCAAAACTAATTGAAATTGTTAGGGAAAGAGTTGAGAATTAAGAGATTGCAATTTTGGAATTTTCATATTCAAATAGGGTTCATTAATTAGGTCTTAAGAAAGAGTATTCAATCCCTTATAAGATTTAGGATCAACATATAATTGAATCAATAGGGGTTAAAGGAACAAAATAACAATAGAAGAAATCCTAAGCTTTATCTTTGATTTTCCTCATATATTTGTGGTAGCTCATTTGTTATTTGATTATTTGCTTGATTTAATTGTCTTATTTTTTGTTATTATTTTATTTTAATAATCTTTTATCTCCTTAAAGAAGGTTAGGTTCATTTAGTTTTAAATATTTCCTCATGGGATCGACACCTTTGATACTTTAAGTTACGATTTGTATACCTATAGATATTGGGGGTTTTACATTAGATAAAACTTGCTCAACAGACACCTATATGAGTAACATACACGGTCGTATATAGGGACTATGTTAGAGACTATAAACATGTAAAGCTTTGAAGATGTTATTTTTTTTCCTGTGTAGAGATACATGCCAATATAAGCAATATAGATGATTGTGTCCCTTGTCTGTGTGAATAACTAAGAGCGTGTAAAGTCACCATATTAAATTGTTTTTTAGATATATGATCACTTAACTCTGACTAATTTATTATTGAAGTTATGGATGCTTACTCTTTATGCCTGTATTACTTGCTGTAATTAACCACCAACATAAGACATGAATTGCTTCAAAATCTCCTCCATCCCTTTTTCTTCTAGTGGTTGCTTGAAAAATCAAGGTATATTTTAGAAACCAATTAGTTCCATTGGTTTATTTGCTTACATTGATCTTTGTTCCCTTTATAAAATTTTTAGACAATTCCTCCACCTCGAATTATTATATGCTGAAGATGGTTTCATTTCTCATACCCTACTTTCTTCCATAGGTAGACGTATATTTTTTTCCTCATTGTAAGTTAAGGTGGCTTAGTATTCATACATGTGTGGGTTATATGCCTATATATACCATATTTGTAGGATGCCTCTTCATTTCCCATATCACTCATTGCTAGGTCAAAAGTTGCTTACATCTCTTAAAGAGAATCGTTACATTTTCCTGTTACTAATTTGGTTGTCAAGTTCCTTACTAAAATATTTATGGTCTCCTTCACCTCCTTAACAACTTTTGTATAGATTGTTCATTGAGCTATAATGTCTATTAAAATTTGACATGTCAATGTCATTCCCTCAAAGAAAAATTGAATCATCAGATGTAAGGAGTATTAATGATGAGGGCATTGACTAAGTAAAGCTTTGTATCGCTCCCAAACTTCATGAAATGCTTTCCTTTCCTTCTGTGCAGGTTTATATTTGCATCATGAGCTCAATGGTCTTGTTTGGTGGAAAAAAAAACCTCAATATATTATACACCTGATTTCACTCCACAAGAGAGTCTCACTTTATTAAGATTAGTCATATCTTTGTTTGATCTCCTATATAGTATAGAAAGTACCCCATCCTCAGTTTGAATTCTACAAGGATATTAATGGAAGCATTTAGCATACCAAAAAGATTCCTTAATGAATGTGATACTGTCTTCACCAAGTGATCCAATAAAGGTCAAGAAAAAATGTAAATGCTTGCTTTAGCTTGTAGTTCCTTAAATTTTGGCTTAATTTAATAAATGAGAGATTAACATTAATCATTGGCAATTATATGTCTCCCATGCGAATCCTTTATAACTATTGCTCCATATCTAGCCATCTATTCTCTCCTTATTGCTTAGTTCTTTTTTAGGTTCATTTGATTTTAGGATCAAATTGAAATAGGGAATCAAAGCTATCACTTATGGATGTTCCATCTTACATCAACTACTTAAAACAAATAAAAGAAATCAAAGTAAAAGAATCATGTTCTTTATTGTGTATAGTTTACATAGATGATGTCCTAATATTTTTCTCCTCTATAGAAAAACATTTTAAACATATCAAAACCTTTGTTTATATTATTAAAAAGAATGGTCTAGCCATATCAAAAACAAAACTTACTTTTTTTTAAAAATAGATTTTTGAGATACGAAATCTAAAAGGCTCAATAAAATCAATATAAAGAACTCTAGAATTCACAAATATATTTTTTGACCAATTAATAGACAAAAAATAATTGCAAAGATTTTTAGAAAGCTTAAATTATATTATGAATGTTTATCCTAACCTAAACAAATAATGCAAAACCTAACATGATAGATTAAAGAATAAACCTACTCCCTAGACCAAAAAAAAACGTGCTAATATAGTTAAGCAAACAAAAAAATAAGTTCAAAAGATTCTAATTTTACCCCTAGTTAATCCTGACACTTGTGAAATTATGAAAACAAATACATTAGAACAAGAATATAGATGAATACTAAACAAGTTATTTATAATATAGAATAAACGATACAATATACTTATAGGCATTGGAATCCCGTGCAAAAGCAATTACTCTACCATTAAAAAAAATTCTTTTTATTGTATTACATACTAACAAATCTTAAAGTGATTTATTAAACTACAAATTTCTTCTTTAGATAGATTGTAGATCTATTTAAGAAGTTTTAACAAAAGATGTTCAAATATTACATTAAAATAAAATTTCCTTAAATGGAATTCAATTTTAAATGTATTTTACTTTGATATTAAATTTATTAAAGGTGAAGTAAATTTCGTTCTTGATTTCTTAACTAAAAAAATGTTACAATCCAAATCACCTTTCCAATTTTCATAAGGTCAAAATCTCCTCGACAGTCTTGTTCAACAAAATCTCTAGAAAACCATGCAAAATCTTAATCCAAAGCACTAATAGCTGCAAGCCAACAAAATCATAAGGAGAAATTTTAGAAGAAAAGAAAACCATAAATTTCTCTTAAGGAAAGTCCTCAAAAACAAAGATTGTCCCAAATGGTTTTAGAAAATGTAAAAAGAAATTTTATTTTATTATAAACCATCATCTATCTCTTAAAATATTTCACAAAACTAGCAATCTTTGCTAAATTTTATTCAGACCTACAATCTTATTGTTCAAAAAAATCTCCTTTCCGAAGTATCTACGTTGAGAAAAATAATTTCATATTATTTTGACAATAAAAATAGTTTTTATAATGGTGATCCTTCTCAAACTGAACATAATTTTTTTCCCGACAAGTCTTAGTATCTATTAAAATTATAAGTATATTATTTATACATTCTAAAAGAAATAGAATTTATAAAAATAATACACCATTTTATCGAGGTAAATAAAACTATACCACCCTATTTAACTTGCAAAATTATGAAAATCATCCGTCTTATAAAATTGGGTTCAGAAGGCCCGAAAAATTTGAAACGATAGTTTCCACAAACTTTCCTTATTCATCAATCTCTAATTACTGTGATTACCAACAAACTTGTTTTAATTCATTTCTTGAATAAAACATAATAAGTTGCCATTTATGACTATTTTCCTTCAATATATGATCTGAATATGATTTCTCTTTTTAGTTCATCGATTTGTAGGAAATAATACGGATTAATCCTAATATACCAAGGCTATTAAGATAGAAATTAAAAGCCAATGCCTTAACTGTTGGAGAAAAATGGAAGAAGAATATCTTAAGATAATGAAACAATTGATAAAATCGTGATCAACCAAACCTTTAGAAAGTAATAAAGAATATGTGATTTTGGCTCAAGCAGTGAAGATTATTGTTTTGAAATAATTCCAATAAAAAGTTATCCTGGGACTTTAAAAGAAGGACGTATCAATAAAGCTTGCAGAATTGTTGTAGTACAATAGACAGATGACAAATCAAGTATTTGCTAAAGACTGTAACAAACAAAAATGTGCAAGAATATCTAAAAGCTTCATATAATAAAAGAATATCCTTTTATTTACAAAATATATTGTATTTTCGTCTTTTCTATAAAACTTCTGTAACTTTCCTTCTTTTAACAAAAACTACGAACCATTTTTTAAGCACATCTTTGCCATTACAAAACTCCTCTTCTTACAAAAACCCTGGGAGCTTTTATATTTTTAGCATATTAGTAGTAATGATCCCCTGAAGTGTTAAAAGTGATAGCTGGTTGGCATGGAGGCAAAAAATAATTCATTAAGATTCAGATACTCATAAGTTCCCAAAGCCAGTGATTTGTTTTCGACATTTCGTTTGGTGATGAATAGAACCAAAAAGGATGATGGAAATCCATTTACCTGTTGCCCTTTCTTAAGGCCCAATTACATAAGAGCATTCAGTGGGGAAACACGTTCTCTTTCTATGGACTGTTGGGCCCCCAACTAAAAAAGGCAACAGATGCCTCTCTACAATTTGCAAAGACTAGCACATTCCTGTTGAACCTTGTGGCATTAGGACTTGTGAGACCAGATTAGGAGCTTTCGTCATTACTAAAATTAGAATTTGGCGAACTCTATAATTTTAGTAGGTGAAGTGAAGAACATTTATACTACCAATGTTATGCTGAAATAAGTAAACATTTGAATGCTTAAATAGTTGACTGAGTTAATTATAGAATTGATAGTCAGAATGAAAATGAAAACGTTGAGGAAAAATGAAAAGGAAAATGTTGAGGAATTCTATTAACTATTTCAGAAATTTTAAGGATTATATTATATTTTAATTTATGTTCAAAGTGATAATTTATAGCAACCTAATACACAACACACGTCAACTTTTCTGACAAATTTTAAGTGTTTCAATTACTAATACTTTTATTTTGTTTGGCAATCAACGGATTGTATTAGCTGTTAGCTGATTTTATCAATGACTAGCTAACAACAAATTAATATAATTGATTTAACCAAACGATAATATCAATTATTTATTTAAAGATATTTGGTAAAACTAGTTGTTTAGAATTAGTAGTTTATGTGTAAAATGATTTATAAGTGTATGACTTAAAAAAAGGATTTATAAGGACATGAGTATTATATCTTAGTATTTTTAAAAATATTTTCATAAAAATTTAGATAGAGCAAAAGAAGTCAACAACATCATTTAAAGCAAAGGTTTATATTAATCTAAGAATGACATTTAACTGTCATTAAACTAGAGGCAATATTATCACAAATAGTTGTCATCTCTCGAATTCTCAATTCTTCAACACCTTCTTATGTAGAGTTAACTTCAACATCTTTAAATACATTTAGGGGGTATAAATTTAGGATCCTGATCAATTATGTTAAAAGTTGGATCTCCAATTGTGCTCCTTCTAATATAGCTATACAATGCAAAAGTCGCACAAACTATTCTATTTTGATCCACCAATGAATACTTGGCATTTTCTCTAATATCTTCCATTGAGTTTTAAGAACACTGAAAGCCCTCTCAATATAACTTCTCAATAATGAATGGGCTCAATTAAAAACTTCTCGAGATCCTTTTGGATTTACATCGTGAAACTTCAATTGATGAAACCTTGTCTTTGGGTAAGGTATCAAATATCTTTATCTTTTTGAATAGCCTTTGTCAACTAAGTAATATTTACTTGAGTGTCTATGAAGGCAATATAATTAGTATGAATGATATTATAAAAAATCTAAATCATGAATAGCAAATCCTAAATTCTTAAAATAACCTATTTAAAATCTTAAAATAACCTATTATAAAGAAGCGAAAGACAGAAGGAGCGAAAAGGCGGAAGAAGAGAAAAAGTAGAAGAAGCAAAACACAGAAGAAATAAAACACAGAAGAAGCAAAACACAGAGGAAGACATGTCAGCAAAACAGAGAAGAAGACGCGTCAGCAAAACACAGAAGAAGCGAAACTCAGAAGAAACAAAATATAGAAGGAGCAAAACACTAGAGGAACAAAACACAAAAGGATGCATGAACAGTAACACATAAGAAGCTCATGAACAGTAACACAGAAGGAGCGAAACCAAGAAGAAGCAAAACACAGACGATACAAAACACAGAAGAAGATGACGTCATCAATGACATCATCACAGAAGAAGCAAAATACAGAAGAAACATCTTCGCTTACAAGGACCCTGACTTTCAGCTCAGACGTCCAAAATTTCTAAAACTTCTGAGAAGACAATTTCTCTAATCTAGCCTAGATTAATCCAGATTTTCCCTCGAATACAGAACATGAATTTTCTACATTCATTCAATGTACTGCACCCAATT
>JANSVB020000126.1:430892-441296 GCA_025504935.2 Erythroxylum haughtii | reverse complement strand
ATTCTAAATAGATTTCTCAATTAAGATCAGTTCATTGTACTTGTTTTTCCAACAATTACTTATGCGTTTGTTTAAATATCTTCATACTTTAATTTATGAGATTGGCTGGTTCTTTTATAAGGAAAAATATTACATATGCTAGTCTTTTACACTTTATTAATGTCTAGTCTCAATAGAACAATGACTATGAACAATTTAAGGATAACATATAAATTCAATATAAATCCTCATAATTATGATCTCATCATAATTTCATTTGTATTGTATATTTATCGGATGGACTTTATCAAATACATCTAAATATATGTAAGATAAAGAATGACTTCAAATAATTTTCACTAAACTACAATCAATCGATTGACTGTAGGGCATAAAGCAATAGTTATAATGTAATAAATGACACAAAAATATTATAGATTCAAATTTTTTTATGTTATTTTCATTTGAAAAAGAAGATGGAGGATCCACTAGTTAAGTTGTTGTTGGTATCATACATGCAATGCTGACACGGTAAATATATTTGGTACAATAATAGGGATAGGAGATCTTTGTGTCTTAACTTATACTCCTCCCAATTTCATGGTCAACTTAGTAAGTGGACTCACACCAGTCAATCTCACTAACTCATTCACTCACTCACCTTATTCATTCATTTTGTTTAGATATTTAATACAAATTGTCTTTGATTGAAACATTTTGGGTATGTTTGAGCAATTGTATAAAGATTGGAAGGTAATTCACTATTGAGTAATTTTTGGATTTTCATATATTTGGTGTTGGTAAGTTCTGGAGATGATAAGAAGGTGTCATTATAGGGAAAATTATGTAGAGTGTTAGGGCTTCAGTAATAACTCTTACATGATCAACGAGATCATTCAATTAATAACAAACTACTGAAACAATATAGATGACAACAAGAAAAAATTAGGCATATGATTTTATTGATAAGAAATCCAATAGCAGCAAGATACAAATGTTAAGGTTTAGAGTAAAGAACACTTCACAAAACAATCACAATAAAAGCTTTTATAACTCCTTCAAAAACTCATCTTTAATCTCTAAAATTGAGTACAAATTGATGTGTACATACATACATACGTATATATATATATGCAAATATACCAATACTACTTAACAAACTCTAGAAATCAAATTTTAAGAATTGTCATTTATTGGTTATTCCTCAACCACGGACTGAAACCAATGATACCTCGAATTAATGTGCTTAGTGCGAGAATGATACATGGAATTTTTGCTTAAATCCATTACACTTTGACTGTCACAGAAAACCATATACTCATCATGTTTAACATCCAATTCTTGGAGAAATAACTTCAACCAAAGCATCTCCTTTCTAACTTACATTGTTGCAATATATTATGCCTTAGTAGTAGATAAAGTTATACGCTTCTGCAACTTAAATTGTCTAGTAATAGCTCCCCCTATAAATTTAAACAAATATACTAAGGTCAACTTTATGTTATCGAGATTGCTAGCCATGTTCGCATATATGTGTCAATCTACAATTGGATCACCACCTTTAAAAAAAAATCTGGAAGTGCCTCATAAATATTTGAAGATTCACTTCATTACTTTCCAATTTGCCTTTCCCAGATTGGATAAAAATTTATTCAACAAACAAAAAATTTGTACAAGGTCTGGTTTAGTGTACACCGTGATATACATTGATGAATCAATAGTAGAGGATTATAGAATTGAGGACATACACTCTTTTTCCTTTTCAGTGGTAAGACTTTTTTACTCAACATAAAATGAGTTGCAATGGTGTACTTACTAGCTTGACATGCTTTATATTGAACCTCTCAAGCACCTATTCAATATATTTCTCTTATAATAACCACAAATATTTTGTCTTCTCGTCAAGAGTAATCTTGATACCAAAAATCTATTTTGTAGCACCTAAATATTTTATATCAAAGGACTTGAATAAGTCCTCCTTCAACCCAAAATCATGCTAAGATCTTGTCTAACTATCAAACTATCATCCACATATAAGAGAAGGATGATAATGTTACCACTAGGAATTTTCAAACATAGGCACAAGGATCAACTAACGTTCGCTTGTAACAAATACTCGTCATAATTGAATCGAATTTCTTGTACTACTACTTTAGTGCTTGTTTGAGGCCAAAAATGCTCTTCTTCAACTTGCATACTAACTTCTCGTTCCCTTTGACTTTGAGGTATATCCATTTAAATCTCCTCATCCAAATTTCTAGTATATCCATTTAAATATCCTTATCCAAATTTCTATGTAAAAAAGCATTCTTTACATCAAACTACTTAAGATCCAAACTAACAACTAGACCTAATATCATGTGTATCGACATCATCTTGACTATTGGTGAGAAAATATCATTAAAATCGATAACCTTATTTTGATTGTAACCCTTCACCACCAATCTTGCTTTATACTTCACTAGCTTATCACCATCTTTCTTAATCTTGAGCACTATTGATTATTCAAAGCTTTCTTGCTTTTACGAAGATTTATTAACTCATAAGTCTCATTCCTCTTCAATGAGTCAATCTTCTCTTACATTGCCTTGAGATAATAATCTTTATCTTTGAGAAGCCACACTTCTTGAAAGCTTTCTAGCTCCTCCTAATAGTAAGTAGGAAATATTTTGAATTAGGGTATCTTCTTGAAGGCTTCTTCCCTCTCGTTGAACTTCAAAGTTGGACATCTTCCAACACTTGAGTAGGTTGCTCCCATTGCTCATAATACTTATGAACCCTTTATTCATCATTTATAGGATGTGGTTCATATAAATCATCACCATCAGGTTGCGTTTGATTATTATCATCTTATAAGCTCATGTTTTCCTTCTTCACTCATAGGCTGATCAACAGAAGTAGGAACAGGGGTAGTATCTTTATTGTTGAAATACCTCTTAGATGTAATCTTGTCTTTAATGATGACATATGTACCAATTTTATGTTCATAGAAGACTAACTCCCTACTTCTAACAACCTTATGCTTTTCTAAGTTGTGAAGCCTACGACCAAACTCCTCATCACTATGTCCAACAAATACATAAGGAGTAGTTTCTGAATCCAACTTCGATCTTTTCTCTTTTGGCACATACTTGAAGGCCTTACACTTAAACATCCTTGGATATGAGTAAGTTGTACCCTTCCCTTTCCACACTCTCTAATGCCCTATTTGGTTGAGAGGTTGGTAATGGAACAGGTTGAAACATAACACACTTCCATCGTTTGGTTGAGGGTTTCATAATAGAATAGAACAAAATGGGATGGAAGCGGAGAGTTTCATATTACATTTTATTTCATCCTAAACAGTGAAAATAAGAAACCTCCAATTCAACGGGTTTAGGATAAAGCGTAAACTAATAAGTACATAGTACCTAATATAGCCTCAATAATTTTTCTTAATACCAATTATTTCTTTTAATCTTAACCCCCTTTTCCCCATACTCATTTATTATGGTCAAAAAATTTGTATATAATTAATAATATTTTTATATTATTTCTCCTTACCCTAATAATATTATTTTATATTATTAATAATAATTGTATATAATTAATAATAAAATAAAAAATTTTAATAAAATTTTTATTAACGAAAATAGAAAATATAAAAAATTATTCTTTAATTGTTTGTATATATTTCTATATAAATAAAAATATAAATAAATTATTTTCAAATATAAATCACATATAATAGAATACAATTAAAATTTATTAATAATTAATAAGAATAATATTTTATATCATTAATAATAAAATAATAACACTTTTATTAAATTTTTTATTATTTTAAAATAGAAAATATTTAAAATTTTTATTTTTCACGATTGTGACTTGAACCGTGATTTTTTAATTGGACATGATTTTTGTTTTAAAATCATAACGTTAAACCTCCTATAATAACCATTTTAATGTTAGGGGTATAATAGTAATTTATTATACATTCCGTCCATTTTCTAACACAACATTTCACTACATTATATTATGAACCCTTCCATCCCTTTCAAATAACTTTTCATTATATTACATTCCATTCCATTATAAACCGTGTCGTTCTGTTTCGTTCCATTAACATCTAACCATATAGGCCTTTAGGAATGTGAAGATATAAAAGGTTTGAAGGAGCTTTATTGCTCATTTATACAATCATTTTAACTGCCTCACCCTATAAGGACTGTGATAGTTTCGACATTCAAAGCATATATCGAACCTTCTCTGTAATGGTTCTATTCATCCTCTTGATAACATCATTGTGCTTTGGGGTATCTTCTCATGTCTCACACAATATTCTTCAAATTTTTTAGAGGTATACTCTCCTCTATTTTTAGTTCAGAGACACTTCAACTTTCTCTCCGTTTCTCTTTCTATCATGGGATGGAATTTTTAAAAGGTCACATACACCTACCTTTTTGTTTTCAACATGAAGACCCAAGTCTTATGTGTACCATTATTGATAAATGTAATAGAAAACTTGTTAACTCCAAGAGACTCCACCTCTATAAGACCATATATGTCAGAGTGCGCTAGCTCCAACTTTGTCTTCTTTTTGATAGACCTTTTATAGAAAGGCTTGATATTGCTTTCCAGCCACGCAATAATCTTAAGGGTTAAGAGAAATTGTAGTCTTTATGTGGATAAGTGATTTTCCATCTAGTAACTTAATCCCTTTCTCACTAATGTGTCCTAGTCTCCAGTATCATAAATTTAATGAGATACTTTCTTAAAACTAAATGTAATTATCTATCACATACCTTCAAGTGTATCTTATATAAACTGTAGTATAGTCCACCACGAGCAACTATCAATGCTCTTTTAGACAGTTTCCACTTGCCATCTCCAAAAGTATGTTGGTGTCCCACTTGGTCAAGCATATCCTCAACAACAAATTAAGATACAAGTTTAGAATATATCATACACCTTTTAAGGTCAATAAGGACCCAATGTCAATCTAAGCTTGCATGTCATCTATGCGAATGATGCTAGCGAAGCTTTGATTGCCCATCTTCACATTTCCAAAATCACCACTTCTATAATTTGTGATATACTCCCTATTTGGGAAACAATGATAAGATGCTCTAGTAAAGCCACTTTGAATCTGAGTGACTAATATAAAGGCACTAATTGGTTATACAAATCAACAACACTTCATCATCTATTATTGATGTCGTTGCTATAATGTTGTTGTTGTCTCCATCTTTCTGGTTATCTTGCTTCTTCTAGTCTCTCTTATACTTATAGCATAACTTCTTTATAGGACTAGGTTTGGTGCAGTAATCACACGTCTTAATCTCCTTTCCATATTTTGACTTTGACCTATTCTTTGACTTGGTTTACCTTTTAGGACTTCTACTCTTGCTTCTTCCTCTGTTCTTGATGACAAGAGCCTAATTGCTGTCGACATCGATCTCCTTCCTCCTAATCTCTTTATTGAACATGCTCTATTTGATAAGGAGGCTTTTAGAGACCCTCTAACTTATTCCACAATTCAAAGAGATATGTCTCTTGAGATACGTAGTTGAATATGTTGATATCAATCTACTGTCCAATATTTCTAAGGTCTTCTGCTTCATCTTCTCTCACCTTTTATCTGTCATCTTCTTCGTCTTAAATGGAACACTATCTTTTATACTTCAGTCCACACCAATTGGATCATAAAGATCTTTTCCATACAGGAGATATTCCATCATAGTTCTCCAAATCGAGTGGTTGGTTGATGTCAACTTCATCATAGAGCTATTATCACTCATACCTAAGACTTCGATACCACAAGTTAGGGATCCATGCAATAATGCTCATGTAATCAATGAGATCACTTAACCAATAACAAATTACTCAAACGATAAGAAAAAACTAGATATAGGATTTTACCAACAAAAAATTCACTAAATCCAGTAATAGTAAGATACAAGCGCTAAGGTTTTGAGCAAAGAGTACCTCACAAAACAACTACAACTAAAGCTTTTTTAGCTCTCTATTGAAAAACTCCTCTCTAATCTCTAAAACTGAGTACAAATTGTGTATACTATATATTCACACATACACACTTTTAAGCAAATTCTACAAATCAAAGTTTAATAAGAATACAGTTGATGAAAGCTATTTTAACTTTAAACTTTTTTATCATCACGTGTTGTTATCATTTGTAGCTGTTGTCTCTCAAACTTATCTTTATATCCTAAAAGGATAAAATCTTATGTTGCATAGAGTCACCTATAATTTCATTCATTTTTATTAATGAAGACAGCTAACACTTCTTGAGTCTAAATTTAGTGGAAATAAATAAATAAATATCTATAGAATGAGGCTAGGCCTACAACATGAGGAAACATTCTTGTTTTGGGGAGTAACAGTGGACATAATATTCAGGTGATTATTTCTTTTACATGGTACATGTGCATTATTTGCAGTGAACTCTTTGATTTTGTGGTGATTGATAGCGTTGAGAGAGAAGATTCAGATGCATTATCTTTAATATTTTGCAATGTATTTGCAGGAATCTGTTTTAGCTGATACTAGCTTTAGGAACAAGGTTTCCACATAGATGTGTTGTGGGAAGGGGGCAAATTGTAAGGATATGAGGATTTCGAGAGGAAGCGGCTGTATCAAATGGTTGAGGGGTTATAACACTACAACAACAGTTTTGCTACGTACAATAATAAATATGAGCAAATGAACATCTGGCTTCTACAAGTTTTAAGTGGGGGTCATATTCTTCATAGCCTGGCATCTAGTGCTATGGCAGTAATACTGAAGGATCCCACGTGTGAAATAGTTTTGTTGATGTAATTTGTCACATTAATACTATTAATTATATAGTCAATAATAAATTATTTTTATTATAAATAAAATATTGAGTAATTTACTATTATTTTAGATAATTTTGACTATCATTTTAAAAACAGTTAAATTTCAATCATCTTTTATAATTTACCCTAAACGTTAAGCCATTGTCTTTCCTGTTAACTCTTAAGGTGATCTCTCTCACAATGGAGCGCCCAACTCCATTTGATGTCAAGCAAGGACAAATTAAGTTTGGCGATACATGACGTTCAAGCTTTTCACTGCAATAGACTAATTTGTTCACAACATCAGGATAGGGGCCAAAATAAATTGATCACAGTCTCTCTACTCTACTTGCCTTACATCGCAAAAACGGCCCCTTTCATTTCTACAAGAGTGGAAAAAGGAGGAGAAACACGGTCCTAGGAGGATGAGGAGGCCGCCTGCCCCTTGCAGTTGAGAAATAACGACGCTGCATTTGCATCTACAAACCAAACCAGCTTTCCCTCTTTGGGTCGGACCGCCTGGGCTGGGTTCGATCCAGTGGGTCTCTGACCCAACTTCATCGCATCCAAAAATGGTCGGGCCATATGGGCTCCAGTAGCAATTATTGCCACGTGGGCAGCAGCATTTACAACGGGGAGCGTCAGAGTCACTCGCTCTGTTGAGCTGTCGGAAGAGACGCAGCAAACCCACTGAGACTCCTCCCCAAGCACAGCAGGGTTGTTAGGGTATAGAGAAGCCACGTGACCGTGGACCCCGAGATTTAGCAGAACAAGGTCAAACTTTGGACAATCACTTGATGGAGAAACTGCCACCGTTCGATTTCTCACTAGTTGCCTGATGGAAAGCTCGTAGCTGTCGGCCGCTGACTCACCCGGTACGCCGTGGCTCACGGGAGTAACTTGAGCGGGCTGTATAGGAACCTGCACAAAGAAACCAAATTTGACAAAACTACGAGGTTCAATGCTGGATTCTTGCAGCTGGCTAGTCCAAGTTTAATGGAACATAGCTGTCTTCGTTAAGAACATAAATTTACCCCAGAAATTAATAATGATGATCATGATCATCATCAATTTAACAATAATGTTCTGGTGCAATTACAACCACATAGTTGCTTTTACTGTCTTTGGTCTTTGCCCCAAACCTCCAAGCTATTGGTTCACCTGAAAGGAGACTCTTTCGGTTGTTTAAACTCGTCTGGCTCCCTTTTTTTTTTTAATGAAAATTAAAAAGATGATTATACATGTCACCAACCGAATGCTGCTCCGTGGACAAATTAAATAATGAGATACAGAAGAAACAGGATAAGCATATATCTTGTTTGGAAGTAAGTGAGATTCCGTACAAATGGTAAGCAAAATGGTAAACGCTTTTGGATACGTCACAGCTCGGACTAGTCTATGATATGTGTTACTACCAGAATAGACAACACATATCATAGACTATAGATAGAAAATACTTGTGATGGGAGCTTGAGACATAATTCATCCACGAAACCCAGCTGGACCGTGATACAAAGATCTCCAAGAATTTCAAGTCTAGTCGCTAAAGTAGAGCACTGATAAGTTTATGTTTTGAGGGTTTTAGTTACATCACTCCCACAGTCCCACTCGTATTTTGTACAGGAGTTACACCCTACACATTGGTTCGTATCTTTTTTTTTTTTGGACGACGACGCCAATTATTCAATAATATGTAGCCATATCCCGTAGAGCCGATTTTTATAACGGGGAAAAAGGCTTTGTTAACTATATATACAGCTATCCGTAGGTATTGTACTAAGTTATTTCTTGTGTGTTTAAATCTGTACTTGACATGTAAGAAAATCGAAAAAAAGTATAATTTTATAAAATTTTGAAGAAACAAAACAAGGGAGGAAAGGAACCTTGGAGAGAAAATGTTCTTTGGCTTGCCAGTATAAGCTGTCTGGGTGTCTCTTAGGAACCACGTTCTCCTCAGCCCAAAACACATGCCATTTCGACCACTCCACCATTTTTGAAAATGGTGACCTAGTCAGCTTCCTACAACATTCACGCATTACAGAATATAAGGCCATTAAAACACAGATACAAGCATTTCACAAAGAAGATATCATTTCAACTGAGTATGAGAAACTTGTCTGTGGAAAGAGAGAGAACCCTAAGCTTTTTGGTATATCTCCTCCAGAAAGAACAAGTGAAAAAGACCCTCTCTCTCTTATAGCAGAATCAGAAATTTGGAGAACATAATCAGCTAAGCCTGAGGACAACTCTTCACTGCTGTCAAACAATCGTAACTCCGGTCCTTCCTCCTCCATTTCCCAGTTCCCAACTCCCACTTTCTTGTCTTCAATTCTCAAGTCTCAATCTTTTGATCTTTTCTCTACATAAACTTATCCCACGACGAACGTGTCGCAAGTCACTATATATAGAAGACGACAAGAAAGTAGATAGAACGAAAGAAGCAACTGAGTACTTGGATTGAAAGCGATGTGGGTTGTCATCATTTACATTTTCAAGTTTAAAGTTAAAAGGCATTAAATTTCCGGAACTTGTTCTCTACCTCCAAGAATGGAAGGTAGCAGCATAGAACCTTTTAGGAACCCTAGGAGGCTGTTTCATTTTTGTTTTTATTTTCCAATTACGGAACTGCCCTTTTTGTCTGTTATCCTTATCCAATCACGGTTTAAGTGCAAGGGGTTTGAACCGTTTGATTTTTGTCCAATTACGGAACTGCCCTTTTTGACTATTATCCTTATCCAATCACACAGTTTAATTGCAAGGGGTTTGCTTAATCGCTGACTGTTCAACCATTCCGATGGTTTTGCTCAACTGGATGAGTTCGCAGTTGTTACAGAGACCGATAAAACAAGAAGAACCACAGGGTAAAAGCATTCACTTGTTCCCGTCTACTCCCGCAAGACATCGTTTGTTTGCTTCGTAAATTCCTGAAACAGTGGGTTACTGTAAGGTGGCGATACTAATCACTTGACATGGACGTTAAGTTTAATTTATTACTCATTTGATCCTGGTCAACAATTAGTTAAAACTCATAAGGATGTTTATGTTGAGAATTTGATCGATGGCATATGTTTATATATAGATGGATTCTATCTGTCGAAATAATTAATTTATTGTCAGGTACAAACTCCTGTTTCTTTCGAATTTTCCATGATACAGATGCGTTGTGTAATTGGATATTAACCTGTGACTATCCGAATCAATCAAATTATTTAAACATTATCATCAGGACAAAAAAATTAAGACAATTATATACTCAAAACTAAGAATGTAAATTATAAACTAGTTTAGCTTAACTTGAAAATGAAATTCTCTAATTTGAAATAAAAATTTACTCATCTTGTAGAGAAAGCACGAATCCAAGCTTTTTTCATAACCATAATAAAAGAACAAGAGTGAAGGATAGAACCATGAAGACCTCGTGTTGTTAGGACTGTGATTAATTTCTTGATAATCACATGTATTAAGTACATTTTGAATATAAACTTTTAACGAATATTCTAATTATTGGTAAAAAAAAATTTACTTTCATTTTCAATTTATCTCCTGCAAATTTATTATCGACTACCTAGTATATCCACTCAAATATTACAATCATTATTAATTCTAC
>JANSVB020000126.1:356989-371638 GCA_025504935.2 Erythroxylum haughtii | reverse complement strand
ACCGTTAGAGACGGTCTCTTTTGGTCATTATGGTTTGACTTTGTTATATAGACACATGGATCCTGGCTTTCGGGAAGGTCCCGGAACAAAAAATTTTTGTTTTTCGCACCGTGTGCATGTGATGCACACACCGGGATTTTCCTACAGCTTCTGATTATCAGACTCCAGTAAATCACACTATTCTTCCCACTATGGGCTCTTCTTCTGCAAGCACTGCAAGTATGATTTTTCACATCACATTGGTGAAATTTATTAAGTTTAATTGTTTTGTTTATCTAATTAATTAAGATTATGTTATATGCTAATTATAAATTATTCCTTTGTTATTTTAGGATCCACGACTGATCCAAAAAAAACAAGGGGTGTCAGAAAAGGACACGGATTGGTGAAGATTAATAAGGTGATAGGTAAGATATTGGAGATAGAGATCTCCCTCGCTAAAAGATGACCAACCAACTCCGTACAGTCTGCCAAATTATCGAGTGAGATTTATGTGATATCTCGAACTTCCTTACCTATAAGAACAAAATGGAAAAAAATTACTAATAAGGAGTTGGACATTGCATTTGATAAGTTAGACGTAAGTATTATAAAACTATCTAATTTGTACGTGTTTTTCATATGCCTAAAGCTTTGACCAATAATTTATAAATTTTTGCTGCAAAAGTTAGAAGTCAAGGGAATGAGGACTGACAACGAAGTATATGCTGCTGTGAAGAAGTTTCTTGCTTTAAGGTCTAAAGATCAAAGATTTCATTTGGTAAAGCATTTTATCAAGCACGGAAAGGATGTTAAGCCGCATAATGTCACAGTAGTAAAGTGGATGGATTTATGCGAATATTGGAAGCAATCAGCTACAAAGGTTAGTTTATTTGATCAAAAAACTTAATTTCACAACTTTTTTGAGAACTGGTTATATTTTAGTATTTATGAATTGTTATTTATAGATGTTATAATAGATTTTTTTACATGTACAATTAGGAAAAAAGTCAATAAGTCACTGGATAGGAGTCAGATCAAATGTCGACCAAACTTCGACTCTAAGGCCTTTGTAACGATACGGTATGAGATTGTGAGTTATTATCTTTTTAATTATATTTCTCTATGATTGACATTTCAAAATTTATAATAAATATTACTAGTAATATATTTCTATACAACAGAGTGACAGAGATGGAAAAGAGTGTGACCGGATGAAGCTATGGTATCACACTTATTATGATGAAAGTAAAGGTAAAAATGGGTTAGTACATAATTCATTTATAAATATTTCTTAAATGAGACTGTATATGTAATTAATTCTTACTTTTTCAAGAATTAATGTGTCACGAATTAACACATTCAATTGAACAAAGTCATTCGATGATAGTGGATGAAGTGTGCCACAAAGTCTTGGGCACTAGATTAGATTACGTTGTTAGCATGAAAATTGGGCCTCGACCATAAGGGAAGACTTCAGTCAAAAAGAGACTTCGAGACGAATTATAGGAATCGAAAAAGGTTAATCAAGGTTTACAGTCTAAAGTTGATGAATTGACTAAAAAATTTGAAGAAATGCAGGATCGATTAACTACCGAAGTCGAACAATGAAAAAAGGTCTTGAAACTTTTATGTGCTACACATAATATTCGTTTAGATGAGATAAGTACTTATATTGACATATTAAACACTTATGACGTATTTTTTATATTAATTACTATATTATGACATGTTTGAAAATTACAATTAAATAATAAATTGTCTGCACGTATTAAATTCTTGTTATATATTAATAATTATTAAAATTAATAATATACTCAAAAAATTGAAGAATTATTAAATAAATAAATTCCATAAATAATATTGAATAGTTATTAAATAAATAAGATTTAAAATTTTATTATTTAAAAATAATAATTAAAATAGAATAATAATTAAATTAAAATTATTTTCAAAATATTGAAACAAAATAAAAGAAAAAATAATCATTAACTTTGAAAATTATTTTCAGATTTAATAAAAAGAAATAATTATTAAAATTGAATAATTATTAAATTAAAATTATTTTTGGATAAATGAAAAAAGAAAAATTAAAATTAAAATTGAATAATTATCAAAATTATTCTTATTTTTGGATAAATGAAAAATTTTTAATTATTAAAATTCAACATTTATTAAAATAAATTTATTTTTGGATATTTTAAAAAATACATTACTTACAATCTGAGACGTTTTCTTCAAACGTCGCGGATTATCCAACCTTTTAGTAACGGTTTTTGAAACGTCACAAAATATTAGGCTTTTTTGCAACGAAATCTTTTCCTTACACTACCTTTGGTGACATTTTGTAAAACATCGCAAATGGGATTCTGCGATGTTTCTTGACCTGGGATCTTTTCTTGTAGTGACACATTCAGAAGTCCCTCAAAAAGTAGTTCAAAGATCAAAAGATTTTCTTTAAATTTCAAAAAAAAAATCCTCTTGATTATGATAAAGTTTATACCTTAAACACACAATGTGGTATGTTTATGCAACTTAAACTCCTATAATGTTAGATGAACAAGATAAGAGTAACAAGGATTTTACATTGATTTTTTACGTAGGAAATGACTTATTTCTTCCTTGTTGCTTTTGTACTTGAATTAACTTAAAACCCACTTAATCCATACACCTTTTATATGTGGTTTAATACAAGACTTTTAAATATGTTTGATAACGCATAGTTTATTATGTATTTTGTCTTTGTTGTGTTCAGCCAATAAGGTTGGAATACTGTTTATCTTTCAGGACACTCCATTTTCAGCTGTCACACACGATAGGGACAAACATGGAGAGGATAAGGTTGGCTATTTTTCTTCCTCTTCTTCTTTTTTGTTTCTTTGGAGGGCTATTATTTTCGCTCCCATGGTTAAGAGAACTCCACATAATACGAGATGGATTACTTGCATGAGAGCCGCAGCTTTTCAATGGTAAATTTGTGTGTGTACTATTTTCCTTGCGGTTTATAGAGTGTAATAATTTATACATAACAAGCACATTCAGGATTATTCCTGAATTTTTGTACTCCAGAACAAACATTACTTAAATTTTAGATAACAAAGGGTAACCTTGTATAAATTTTCCCTAGATCGATTAATTTAATAATAAATCCAAGAAATGAAAAACAACTAAAAGGCAACCATCGATGATTAAATACCAAAAAGGACCCTAGATCCTGAGTCAATGGATCGTTTCTACTTTCATCTTGATCATTATTTACACAATTTAATAAGACAATTTGAGCATAACTCTACCACCATAACGTGAGGCAGGAGGCAGAGTTGTGTTGCATTTGAATTTGACTGCTTGTGTTTTGCACGCAAATAAAAAGTAAACAAAAGCGTACACTTGGAAGGTTGGCCCCGAACCTATGGACTTCATTCGATTTTGACAAAACTGTGTATGGTTCCTGCCAGCCTTCGTGAGACAAGACCGAGAGAGAAATAGAGAAATTGGAGCCACCAAAACCAAATACCAAGGTGGCTCCAAGCTTCACCTAAAGGTCAGTATGTGCTTAACCCTCTCAGTGTCTTACTAGCCGCCCCCAGTTGTCACTTACGTGAATTTGTGACCCTTTCTATTCTGGTTACCATAACACTAACAGCCATGTCCCATCTCTCTTTCACAAGCACTGGTTTTCCTCAAAAATAACTCCGCCCCATGTTTCATTTCATTGGCCATTCGGAGGTTCCATGCGCCGCTTCTCATTCCACAAGTTGGCCCTCTTTAAACTTTTATACTCGTTATTTCTTTTTTCTTTCATATCGCTTCGCCTGGCTTGACTATTTATCTCCAGCAGCCAGTACATTTTTAACTTTTATTACTCTAGCTGTCCATCATTAATCATGACCTGTAGATATTTAGGCTGGTGCAAGTTCGAAGAATATTCTCTCCCTATTTGTAATTGTATTCAATCCATTCCCACTAGCTCCCACTAAACAAGTCTTTTGGATTAAGTGGCTAAGCCCCACTCTCTCTCTATTTAACTGGACTGGTAACATCTAATTGAGTCATCTCAAGGAATTGAAAAAGTTTTAGAACGTATTTCAAACTTAAAAAGGAAGAAAAAGTGAAGAAGAAATCATTATCTTTTCATAATTCAATGGGTCTGTTATTTTTTTATGTATATGAACATGAAATGGCCACTCTATAAAAATGATCCACCGGCATTTACATGCTTGCTATACTTCTTCTCAAAACATCAATCACCTTTAAATTTGATGCAACACATGATGGATATTGGATGGCAGATCATATAATTAATCAGGTTAAGATAGTCAAGTAGAAAGAAAATAATATAAATTGCAAGATAGAAATTGTTATACTGCGATCGATAATAATTATTACAGAAGTACGAATGCGTTATTCCTTACGACGTGAAAAGTAGTAAAACAGTAGTATTAGAGAAGAAAAAGAGAGTCAAGTTGATACAAAGTCGTACTATACCTTATTGAACCTAACGTCTATTGAGTATTTGCATAGTCGATATGTGCCAAAAGAGATATTTTGCTCTTAGCTAGGGTTGATCATTCAATTAGTGCTAAATGGGCATCGAGTAAATATGCTACAGTTTTGGAATTTAGGGACTTCTATACAATAGTATATATAGTTTCTTCGTAATGATTTCAAAATCCACTAGTAAGTACACAAAGTAGGGGTAAGCCCAGGCACTTCTAGTTCACCCCATTTTTTCTGGCCGTCCTCCTCTATAGTTTTTTTTTTTTTTTTCCCCATTTACCTACTGGGGACGTTATACTTGGCCCAAGTTCATCTATTTTTAACGGCTCAGTAACTCGGCATTAACTATAACAAGCGGGGGAATTCTTTTTTGTGTGCTAAAAGACGGAAGGTTTTGGCATAGAGGAATAATATTTCAATATTTGGCGTTTTTATTAATTTGATTGAAAAAACGATTAAGTGGTGCATATTTTATTCAACATCTGGAAATGTGCTGTAGCTCCAGTGGAATCCTAGTAGTCCCTATCGGTCCATGCAAACCACTTGAGCCAGAGGCAAAAAAAAAATTGTCCAATTTTGTAGTATTCTATTATATTTTATAAATCTCAAATATTTATTTATACAAATTTTGTGTTTATTTATATAAAATTCACGTAAATAAATAGCTAAAATTTATAATATAAAATAAAATATCATAAAATTAATCAAAAGATTCCATCTCCTTAATCCGCGGCCGCAACCCAACCCGAGAGAGACTAATGCTACTTTTGGTTCTTTCAATTTATCTTCTCTTCCCCTAACATTATCGAAATTAATATAAAGTATGAACCGCTCATTTTGCAGCCTACATAAATGAAAAAGAAATATAAACAAGTGAAATGATGTCACTGATTCGATGGGATGGGTCCCATGTTTTTGCCCTCAAACCCAGTTTGCAAGTCCTATATAAGGTCCCCATCATTCCACTAGATTGTCGCTGCAGTGAAACTGTACGAGGGCGGAGAGAGAGATAGAAAGAGGGGGAAAAAAAGGAGCCAAAATACTGCAAACTTCGGTTGCTTTCTTTCTTAGTCCCTAATGGCGGCCTCAGTCGACAACCGCCAGTTCCACCTCAACGGTGTGGTTCGTCCGTTTAAATCCAGTTCCATTCACCGCTCCGATTCTCCCATTCGAACCTACAACCTCCCCTCTTCCAACCAAGACTTTCCTCGGTACACCAAGAAACCGGTTCCGACAATGGAGGACGACTCGTCGAGCGAGGACGAGGCTGATTACAAGGATCTAATCAGTAAAACTAACAGCGAGCTGGAGCCATCGTTTTTGGACTCGAGAGACGAAGGAACCGCCGATAATTGGGTGGAGCGTAACCCAACCATGGTCCGGCTCACTGGGAAACACCCCTTTAATGCTGAGTCCTCATTAGACCGGCTCATGCACCACGGTTTCATCACGCCGGTTCCGCTCCACTATGTTCGCAACCACGGAGTGGTTCCCAAAGCCACGTGGCAGGACTGGACCGTGGAGGTTTGCGGTCTAGTTAAAAGACCTGTCCGGTTCACCATGGACCAGCTGGTGACAGAGTTCCGGAGTCGGGAGTTCCCGGCGACTTTGGTGTGCGCAGGAAACAGACGGAAAGAACAAAACATGGTGAAACAGACCATAGGATTCAACTGGGGGGCTGCCGGGGTGTCCACTTCGGTATGGCGCGGTGTACCGTTGCATTTGGTGCTCAAGCGGTGTGGGATCTACAGCCGCAAAAGTGGAGCCATGATGGTGTGCTTCGAAGGCGACGAGGATTTGCCAGGTGGCGGCGGGTCCAAGTACGGGACGAGCATTAGAAAGGAATACGCTATGGACCCATCAAGAGATATTATCCTGGCCTATATGCAAAACGGTGAGCTTTTGACACCGGACCACGGTTTCCCAGTAAGGATGCTGATTCCTGGCTTCATTGGGGGTCGCATGGTTAAATGGTTGAGGAGAATTATTGTGACCACAAAAGAATCAGATAGTTATTACCATTACAAGGACAATAGGGTCCTACCTTCTCACGTCGACGCTGAACTTGCTAATGCTGAAGGTAGCTAAATATTGCCATGAGTTTCAGAATGACATTTTCTTTTCTAAGTGAAATCTCCTCCTATTATAGAAAAAGTATTCTGTCGGGCGGCTTAAATTGCTCTTCTAAGAACATAACAAATAACAACTTTATTGCTCTTCTAAGGACCAACTAACAAATGCTAACTTTTATGTGTCCTGTGCGCAGGTTGGTGGTATAAGCCAGAGTATATCATCAATGAGTTGAATATAAATTCGGTGATAACGACGCCCTCCCATGAAGAGATCATACCTATTAACTCCTGGACTACCCAAAGGCCATACACTATGAGGGGATACGCATATTCAGGTGTGTATCATCTTCAAGGTTATACAAGTCAATACGGGGTTGTTCAAGCCTCAAGGCCTGCATCTGCATGCATTCCCTCGTGCCAACAAAATTGTTGGGTTGTTTTGTCTTTTTAGGTATAGCTAATAGACTAGTGCTCCTATTTTCTAATAGAATTTTCCTTAACCGTCGGAGGATGAATCCACTCTGTTTCATAGGAAAAGCAGCTTTTGTTTGCTGCCTCAACTTGTGTTTAAGCTATTCTTGGGAAACAAAACAAAAAAAAAAGACCCATTGGCCTTCTTGTTTTACGAGCTTCTCTGTGCTATATAGGTGGTGGTAAAAAGGTGACACGCGTGGAGGTGACTATGGACGGAGGTGACACGTGGCAAGTGTGTGACTTAGACCATCAAGAGAAGCCAAACAAGTATGGCAAATACTGGTGTTGGTGCTTTTGGTCGCTGGAGGTGGAAGTTCTTGACCTGCTTGGAGCCAAAGAGATAGCGGTTCGAGCCTGGGACGAGACACTCAATACCCAGCCTGAGAAGCTCAATTGGAATGTGATGGTGCGTATAGTTAACCTATGTGTTTTAAGTCTGGAAATATCTGCAATGCAAGCTGTGGACCAAAAAACTAAATCCCAAGTCGGCAAGTACGACTTTACCACTTTTTGAAAGTGACCTTAGGTTTTTGATAATTGGTAGGCCTAAAACCTTGTATTGTATTGTATGCTGCTGGCGCCGAATAACTAGGATCCACAGAATACGGAATTGTGTGCGCTCAAGCCCACTTGGTCCTTTACCGTTTCCTGATTAATTATATTTTATTTCCAAAATTGCGTTGACTGGTATTTGTAACAGAATCTATTGCGTTTTTTTATGAGAAAGTTTCCACCGCGATTTTCTTTTCCTAGTCAACAACTCGTAGTTTTAGAGGAATCCCATGGCCAGTTTCGTGCTACAAAATGTTATTTGTATGAGACATGAAAATGAAAAATAAAATAACTTTATTGATTATATATATATATATATATCTTAAGAAACAAATTAGAAACAGTTATATGCTTGCTTATGATTGTATTAACTGCTCGTGTTAATTTACAGGGGATGATGAACAACTGTTGGTTCCGCGTAAAAACAAATGTGTGCAAGCGTCACAGGGGCGAGATTGGAATTGTGTTTGAGCACCCCACCGTGCCAGGCAACCAGTCCGGCGGCTGGATGGCCAAGGAAAGACATTTAGAGATATCATCAGAAAACAACCAAGCTCTTAAAAAAAGTGTTTCAACACCTTTCATGAACACTTCTACTAAAACCTTTTCCTTGTCCGAGGTGATGAAGCATAATTCAGCTGACTCTGCATGGATCATCGTCCACGGTCACGTCTACGATTGCACTCGCTTCCTTAAAGACCATCCTGGTGGCGTTGACAGTATTCTAATCAATGCTGGCACTGATTGTACAGAAGAATTTGATGCTATACACTCTGATAAAGCGAAGAAAATGCTTGAAGAGTACCGGATTGGAGAGCTGGTCTCCTCGGCAGCATACACGTCTGACTCGAATGCCTCCTCCCCTAACAACTCGATGCATGGTGCCTCCAACATGAACCCCCCACACTTGGCTCCTATCAAAGAAGTGATTAGTGTTACTGCTAATGTTAAGGAGACAAAAACTGTTGCCCTTGTTCCACGAGAGAAAGTTCCATGCAAGCTGGTGAAAAAGGAGTCACTTTCTCATGACGTGCGTCTTTTTCGATTTGCTCTGCCAATGGAGGACCAAGAGCTCGGATTACCAGTAGGGAAGCACATCTTTCTAAGTGCAACCATTGATGATAAGCTGTGCATGCGAGCTTACACTCCCACAAGCACCTTTGATGTGGTGGGCTACTTTGATCTTGTCGTCAAAATCTACTTCAAAGGTGTGCACCCAAAGTTTCCCAACGGAGGCCTAATGTCACAGTACCTCGATTCTCTGCCACTCGGGGCAGTCGTGGACGTGAAAGGTCCGCTGGGTCACATTGAGTACACTGGTCGTGGCAACTTCACCGTTCACGGCAAGCCCAAGTTCGCCAAGAAACTGACAATGATCGCAGGCGGGACAGGTGTAACACCAATTTATCAGGTTATTCAAGCCATTTTGAAGGACCCTGAAGATGAAACAGAGATTTATGTGGTGTATGCGAACCGAACAGAGGACGACATTTTGCTAAGGGACGAGCTTGATGGTTGGGCCAAGGAGCATAGTGAGAGGTTAAAAGTGTGGTATGTGGTTCAAGAGTCTATCAGGGAAGGGTGGCAATACAGTACTGGCTTCATTACTGGGAATATCCTAAGAGAGCACGTCCCTGAAGGATCAAACGACGTTTTGGCTTTGGCCTGTGGACCGCCGCCAATGATTCAGTTCGCTGTTCAGCCTAATCTGGAGAAGATGAACTATGATATCCAAAATTCATTGTTAGTCTTCTAATGGAAATGTGTAGGTGGGGTGTCTTAGAATAAAATGTACTTCTCATGATGTACATATTAATAATTAGTTCCACATATATATATATATATATATTTGTTTCATCTTTGCTTAGGTTTTCTTTTTTGGAAATAAAGAGTTGTTGAATGGGAGAATATATAGCTATTGGTACTTTTCAACGTAAAAGCAAAGAGCTTGTTCTCTCTGTAGATTATTTCAAAAACAATTACTGGGATAAGTTAAATTCACCGAATAATTACGTTTCAATAAGAATATAAACGTGACTTTCCTTATCCTATTGTGTGGAAACTTCAACCAATGACAAGCTTCCTTTCAGTGAGAAAATCCAGTGATCAGGATAAGATATAAATGGGTACATAACAATGATACTTTTGACGAAATTGTATTTAAGAGCATGTAAAAGTAGCAGTCAGGCATTCTTGATTCCAGTGTCCTAATCTAAACAATGCCATTGGCTAGACGTGCCAATTAAATGTCGTACGGGGGTTCGAGGGCGGAGACCGATGGAGCCGATGGCAGGGGAGTCTATATCTCTGTTTAATGTGTCTTATTGTGTCTAATGAATCTCAATTATTTATTTATGTAGATCCTATATAAGTCTCGTGTGAATTCCGTGTGAGCTCTACAAAATAAATGACTAAAATTTCATGAGACAGAATAAAAAAAAATAATATTAAACAGAAAATCTTGTCCCAACGTGTCCTCGGCGTTGCTGTCAGAAGCTAGCTAACGATTGTTCAAGCGGTCGCTGCAAGCCATGTGATTCTGGGGACGGTGGATGTAGCTCCACAGTTAGATTGATAGCAACGTACTAAATGAAAATTTTCTAATTTATAGTATTTGATATGGTCGTAATCTAATATACTATATAATTCAATGTTTCAAATACTGTGGATGAATTTAAAAGCTTAGACAGATAGTTACAATTCTTTGTGGGTAGCAGCAGTTACTTTCACCACGTGCCCAAGTTCTGAGAGGTTAAAAGCCAACGCACAAGGTCAAAAACAAGTAAATAACTCGTCTCAAAAGATGACAAATTGATTTGGTTTCAATAACAAACTCTAATCGTGCAAGCCTCCAGCATAAGGCAATTATTTAGTCGGTAGGACTCAAATCAAAAGGGTCTGATAATGTATTGAAGTATCAATAAATTGGAAAGAACTAATAAAAGGCACGTTAATTGAAAATAATAATTTGTTCAAAATTGCTGTTGCATAGATAGAGAGAAATAAATGGTAAATTCCAAAAGTTTGATAACGTAGCTAGCGCCGCGTCCGAGAGAGAGAGGCAGACGTCTGGTCTGCAGGTGCAGTGGTGAGGCAAAGCAGAAGGGTGTTGTTTGGTGCATGGAAGGGTCATCATAAGAGTTTTCGGTTCCACTCAACTACGTATCTTTAATTGGAATTGGGCCTCTTCCTCTTCTGCCAACTTTTATGTTAAAGTATTTAATGAATTAAATAATTACCTTATTTGCGAAAGGGAATCGTTCACCTGCCCTTCTTTCCCCATCCTTGGAAACGATAAGCTTTTCGTACGTGTGTCTTTTCTCTTTTCGTGTTTCGGTTTTTTTTTTGAGATGCACACGTCTAATCCTATGTGATGGACAATGGTTAATTTAGAAGTAGATTCCGTTGGTATTATCGATGGACAAGTCCCCGTTTTGGTCCTTCCTAGTTGGGTGTCAAATCATCTTCTCTTTGGGAAATTTTACAACATTTGACAAATATTACTTTGGCACGTGGTCATGCACGTTGGGAGTAAGCGACAATCCAGGATTTTAATTTTAGGGAAGCAAGGAACTTAAATTTTGTAAGAGTTATAGCCCTATTTAGTTTATTATATATATATATATATATTTTGAAAAACAATTTAATTTTATAAGAGGTATAGTCCTTGTTAGCCTCCCCTGAATCCATCCCTATTAAAAATATAGGTGAACGGCCCTACTTTTCAAGATTTAATTTGTATGCAATATATATACACACCAATGTGAGCAAATTCACGTCTGAGTAAGATTTTAACTAGATATTGATAATAATGATATATATACTCCATCACGATTATATTGAGTTTACAATATTTTATTTAAGTGTTTATTAGTTTTGTTCTCATTTAGTTATCTTTAACACCTTACACATTTTCTCTTTTTCCTGGATACCAGAGAAGAGTCCACTTTTTTGGTCATGAAGTAATGTGGAAAGTATATGCCTTATTCAAAAAGATGAGAGTATATTCCATGTCTACTAATTAGCCTAATTAATTATCAATTTAATTCGTTTTTCCAATTTAAAATGGAAATGCACTACAACTTGCTAACATCTAATTAGAAACTTGCACGTAAAAGCACTTACTAAACGTCAAAAGCAAAAACATAACTTTTTGTGGATGCTTGCGAGTGCTGCTCTTAATAAATTAACAACAACAGTAGTGGAGTCTCACACAAGTTGGAAAATGCCTCCAAGAACATTGGTGGGTTTTAGTAATTCTTACACTTTTCTCTCTGTCTCTTTTCAGCCAGTTAGTAGTAATATTCTAAAATTAATCCTCCTATATTTATTTATTGACTAGCTTTTAAGAATCCTCATTTCGTTGACTGACCTTTCCCATGGGCTTTTTGAATTGTTTAATCTTCCGTCCTACAATCCTCAATTATTGAAGTAAAAGGAGTTGTCATAGTCCGAGTCTTCCTAGCTGTGATGTCGGCTACATGGGACCAACAAGTGTGCTGTCCGTTACTTCAAAATTTGTCGCCAGCAGAATTTCTTATATGATACTCACTTAATAGACTAATAATGTAGCAATAACTAGTGAGTTAGTAACAGACTCTTTTAACTTAAATAAAATTACAGATTTAAACTAATTTTATGTATTCAGATATTTAAAACTTGAAGTTAGAACTTTATCTTTCGCAAAGAATTTACCTGACTCGAGTAGAGATTAATCTAAAAATGAATAACTTAAAAGTACCTTTCATAATTGAAACCCTTTTAAAATATCCCGTGAACAATAAAAACAAATAGTTTCAATAAGGATAATCGATAAAAATCCTATAATGGCCGACAGAATTTTGATAAATGGTACTATGAAATCAAAGCATTAGCTTATTCTTTGTAATTTTACTTTTGTGATTTTGGGATGTAATCGAGCTAAAGACTCTTTGAAGCTTTGGATCGACTTATTTTCATGTAAATATAAGGGTTTTGAAGTTGAAATGTATTTTGTATATACTTTCTAAGAATGTATGAATGTATGGATGAATTTGATAAAAGTAAGGATAAGCTTGTATTTTATTTAGGTTTTGAAATAGATAGATGCCTAAGAGTGTGTTACTGCCATTGGAGTTGGGATATTTGGTTTGAGATGTGTTGTGGAGGTTTGGATATTGAGTTTGCTTTATGCAGGTAATGGAGTTCAGAAGAGCAACTTAAAGTTTTGGCTAGAGCATTTTTAGGGAAAGTGCTGTCCAATTTTTCCCAAATTGGACAGCAACTTGTTTTGGGTTTTAGAGTATTTTAGAGTGAGAGTTTTAGTGAGATGCCTTCTTGAAGATTGTAGTGTATGATTAGAGCTTTCCAATGACATAAAGTTTGTCACATTCGGACTTAAAATGAAAAAGTTATGAGAGGTGAAAAGTTTCAGCTACTGTTGATGGAAGTTAAAATTTTGCAGAACCTTTGGTGGGCTTTTTCACCCTCTTAGAGGCTGATCTGGTTTTTGCTTTCTTCATGAAAAATGTAGGTTATCTTTCTAGCTTTAAAATGAGGTATGATTTGCAGTTATTGGATTTAGGAATAAAAAGTTATGGGGTTGGGAGTGTTAGCTGTTACTATTCATACTGCAGATTTACTGTTCCATTGGCTAGTTTTTAGGCTGAAACTTCAAGTGGGTTTTTACCCTCTTTAATGATTGAATTGATTTTTGTTCTCTTCATGAAACTTGTAGATCTTCTTTTTAGCTTTCCAACGAGGTATAATGTACCATGTTTCGACTTATGTGCTAAAGGATATGAATTTGCAAACTTTTGACATTGTGTAGGAAAAGTTAGTTTTGGGCTAAAATTTTGAAGCAAATAATGACTCTTTTTATGGCTAAGGAGTATGGGAGGAAAATTTCTGATTTTGTAAAATCTGAAATTTTCCTACCCATCCAGACTTCATCCTTAGACGTGCCCACACCTAATCTCTAAATATCCTCCTCTCACTCTTTTGGTTGACGTGGCCACGTCTAGTCTCTAAACCACTTAGACGTGCCCTCGTCAAATATCTTAATATCCCCTCACTATGTTTCTTGTAACTTTTTCGTTAGACTTCCGATTGTCACGAAATTTGAACCATTGAGTTTCTAAAACAAATTCATACCCCTTTTCGATAAAATGAGAGTGTCGGGTTCTAGGTGGTTTTTCAGGTGATATGCTCGGGTTTAGTTTGGTTTTTCGTAAGAGGTTGGGTTCCGGATACGGGATCCAACACATTCAATTCATGAACTTGTCAAGCAATATCATACACTATTCAAACTCTTACATAATGGCAATCATAAAGCAATTTATATACAATCAAAGCTCAATCAATGTTCATCCCAAGGTAGTTGGAAAACATTAATGTCATTAGTTGAGATAGTATTTAAAACTTACTAGTATAAAGATAAAAATGAAACCCACCTTATATCTTGCTTATCCTTGCTTAGGAGTGCTCTTCCCCTTGCTCTCCTCCTCTCTCTTGCTCTACTTCAAGAGAAACAAAAACCCATGAATACATAACTCCAATTGAAAACCTACAAGACCTCTTACATGAAATTAACTTCAAAATCACTAAACCCACTTCCTTTCTAAGCTTTCTACATCAAAACCCAACTAAAAGCAATCACTTGAATTCATGGCTTACCTTGGTTCTTGACTCAACCAAAGAGTTTCTTGGCTCAAAATGTAGCTTAGCTCTTCCTTCACACTTTTTCTCCTTGAACTTTCTTCAAACTCTCACTAAATCTCTTGGAAACTCAAACCGTAGCCAAAGCTTCTCTTTTTCTCCTTCTTCTCTCCTCCATGGACGAAATTCCACTCTCCCTCTCTAAATTTTCGGAAATCCTCTCTTCTTCTCCTACTAACTTACTTCTTTCATTCCCTTTTATACTCCTTACTAGGTTCACTTAAGCCCATAGGCCCAAAGCCCAACTTACTCCCTTCTTCTTCCTTCTTTTCCTACCTCATTAAGGCCCAACTAACTTCTTTAATTTCATTAACTCACTACCTAACATCTTTAATGCTAACTCATACTAATTAATGTCAAGTTAATTAATGCTAACATA
>JANSVB020000126.1:271182-282133 GCA_025504935.2 Erythroxylum haughtii | reverse complement strand
AGGCTCAGGGTCTCGGGAAGGGGTCTCCGTAGGGCTCCTGTCTCAGGACAGTTGGGCTCCGGTAACGGGGTCCGACATCAATCAAGTCCAAATACACCAATGTATAATGCCTTATCCTTATATGATTAAACCAGAACACAGAACACAATTCTTTCTTATTGGCAAGCATTTCCACTATTGTGGGAAGGAATCAATACAATTCCCACGATCGTGGGATGGGTGAACTGAAAGTTCACCTTCACTTTCCTTCCACTTTTCTTTCAAATTTTGACACCTTTAAGATATTTCATCAATTATACCTTAAAGATATTTCAATTCCTCATCAATTCATCTCTAATACTAATTCAAATAATTTATTTTATAGTTCACAAATTATGGTCTTTCAAGCATTAAAATCAAAACAGAACATAACCAATCCATTCATTAAATTCCCATTAACACCAACACCACAACCAAATTCATCCCTAACCAAATATCATAAATGTTATTCCAATATATGTCAATAGGTCAATAATTCACTTACTAATTCAGCTCAATGTCTCCTAAACCAAAAAGATAACCTAAACTTATGTGCAATGTTTACATCCTTTCTTCCTAATGTTCCTTTATGAACAAGTTGTGTTCTTTTATTCATAACTCTCCCTACAAAGATCTAATTGCTATAATTTATATGCCCCTTGAAACTAGACTTCCATTAGTCTTAATATATCCAAAATTTACACAAACAACATCTCCCTTTAAAATATAATCTCCATCCAAATTATTTCATGTTTTTGGTAAAAAATAAACTGGCAACCAATACACAACCCTCAATAAATCATTATCAAGACATCTCCTAACCAAAATTTTCCCATACTTCAATAGGTCAATAATTCACTTACTAATTCAGCTCAATGTCTCCTCAACTATCAAGATAACCTAACCTTATGTGCAATGTTTACATCCTTTTCTTCCTAATGTTCCTTTATGAACAAGCTATCTTCTTTTAATCATAACTCTCTCTACAAAGATCCAATTGCTATGATTCTCATGCCCCTTGAAACTAGACTTCCATTAGTCTTAATACATCTAAAAGTTACATAAACAACATCTCTCTTTAAAATATAATATCCATCCAAATTTTGTCATATTTTTGGTAAGAAACAGACTGGCAACCAATATACAACCATCAATAAATCATTATCAAGACATCTCCTAACCAAAATGTTTCACAGAAGCATTAATAACACATTAATAATCATTTTTCTTGTTTTATACTTTCACTAATTCAGACTCTAAGATCCTCAAAAATTAGGAAATAATACAAGGTTCCTATATAGGAGTCTATCATAGGCAGTATTAGGGAAATAAACATAACTTAAGTTCTAGTCACTATTTTGTCAAGACACTTTCACAGAGGTCAATTTAAGACCTATATTTACAACTTTAATTCTTTGAGTTTCTACAAATTCGTGCTTTAAGGATATGAAAGACAAATCGAAAGAGAAAGATGAAATTAAAACCAAAATTTCAACTTACCTTGATAACTTCTTTCCTTATCCTCTTCTCTTCCCCTCCCCTTCTCTTCACATTTTCATTTTTTTTCTCTTCTAACCTTATGGCCGACCTCCACTCTCACTTATATTTCCCTTTTCGTCCATTTTATCTAAAAAATTCAAAGAAAGTCAAACTAATTCATGTGTCACCATTATATTGGTCTATGTGTCACCCTTCTATTGGTACACATATTATCCTTCTATTGGTCCATGTGTCACTTACTTTAGGCTCCACATGTTACTCATTTAAGCCTCCATATGTCAATACTTGTAAGGCTACACATGTCACCAAGATAGGAAAATGTGTCGAGAATCTATCTTTTTAAGAATCACTTAATTTGGAGGTTGGGTTATGAAGTTATGGCCAAAAGAATCAACCATGCTCATGTCCTCAATTACATTGTATCCATCTCGGAACAATTAGCATAACTTTATCTAGAGACATTAGATTGGGTTTCTCTTTAGATGATTTTGAAGAAGACTTCAATATCTATAAATTTTATGAAGGCCTTGAAAACAGATTCTATCATCTAGAGGGTCAAATTTGGACTAGATGATAGGGTTAGATGAATAGTGCACCAAACGATATGACGTCATCAGACGATACGTCATCTCTAGACGATACGCCCTCACCAGATGAAGCATCCTCACCAGATGATACGTCCTCGCTAGAAAAAACGTCCTCACCAGACGATACGTCCTTACTAGATGAAGTGTCCTCACTAGATGATACGTCCTCACAAGATGAAGCATCTTCACCAGATGATACATCCTCACCAGACGAAGCGTCCTCACAAGACGACATGTCATCACCAGATGATACATCTTCACCAGATGAAGCGTCCTCATCAGACAAAGCGTCCTCACCAGGTGATACGTCTGGCACCCTCACAAGACGATACGATGTCATCAAACAATATGATGTCATCAGACGATACAAACTATACTCCTGATCATCTCCACTTATAAAGATCATAACTTTCGACTCCAATGTCCAAAAATTTCATACTTTATACCGTTGGAAAGATGGAAAGATAAACTACAGCTTTCTAGAGACAACTGTGACTAATTTAGCCTAAATTAGTCCAATTTTTCCCCTGAATTCAGTACACAATTTATACATTTATGAAAGACTTGAAGTTTTGCATTTCGCAAACTTGGAATGTCCTGAACTTAACCATTCAGCTACCAAATTGACTTCATTAAACTCTCAAATCTCAACTCATTTGTCTCATCACCTTCAACTACACCGGATCAGTCATAATTCCTATCTTCCTTCCTGTAACATCTCACTTATGCGTATATATATATATATATGCTCCAAAATCATCAACTCAAGATGATAACTTCTTCATGTATATCTAAATTTCAACTCACATCATCCATGAACCATTCACACTTCATTAACATCAAAAGAATAAAGTTTTTACAACGCTTTAGTGGGCATTTCGAGCCACCTTACATCATAGTCCAAAAATACCAACTTTACAAGAAAAAAAATTTCTCAAAATGTGACTAAAGCCTTGTTTTACATGATCTGACTTCAAAAGAACAAAATAAGCAAATTGGAGTGATGCCTTGACTCTCTACTTGATCACTCAATATCTTGTTCATCGCCTATAGATGGGGAGAAATAGAGGTAAGCTTAAAGTTCGTGGGTTACAGTTTTATAATCGATAACAAGCAAAAACCTTTGAAAACCCTCATGTTCATAACAAATTTTCATGAAAATCCATACAACAGAAATTTCTCAACTTGCATAAGTCAAACAATCATCAAACTTGTCAACAAATGTAAAAATATAAGCACATTATAATGGTTTGGGTGGATCCAAAACATAACATACTACACAATTCCCATAAGGGTCTTGTGTAGCCATGAACTTAGGGGAGTCCATGAAGGAGCTTCATGCCACTAGCGGGCAGATGGGAGAAGCCTTTGGTCAAAGTGCACTTGACATACTTAAGGGACCACCACAAACCCACATAATCATACATCTCACATCTTGGAAACTTGTTACCCAAATGGCACATTTTTGAAACATAACTTCATAAACTTGATATCCTTTTGAAAACATTTTCATTTTTGTTTCATAGTTCATCCAAAAACTTCATACACACACATATAGCACTTTCTCAAAGCATTTAAAGAACAATCAATGAACATTTTAAAAGTAATTGAAAACATTTATTTCTCTTGTCTTGAAAGAAACGTTAATGGCTTATTATTCAATTATAAAAATGCAACCCACCTTAGTCTCATTACTTGAAAACTTGCTCAAGGATGTCTTTCCACTTTCTCCTCTTGCCTCTTTTACCTCCCCTCAAACATTAGCAAAAATCTCCATTCAAAAAGAACTCCGATTGAAAAATCCAAAGAAACCTATGCATGAAATTGACCCTAGAATACTTAAACCCATGCATTTCCTAAGCTCTTTGAGCCAACACCCTTCCAAAATCCAAAAGATTTAACATAAGCTTACTTTGAATCTTCACCAAATAATAAATTTCTTGGCTCTAGTGGAAGCTCTAATCTTAATCTTTCTTTTTCCCTTCTTGAATACCTTCAAAATCACTCTTTAGAACTAAGAAAAATTGAAACCTAGTTGACTTCCCTTCTTTTTTCTTCTCTCTCTTTTTCGTGCTTCTCTCTTCTCTCTTTTCTCATTCACGTTTTTGGATTCTTCCAAATGCAAGACAACAGTTCTTCTCCCCTTATATACCCTTAATGATTGCACAATGTCCATTTTGCCCCTCCTTTAATGCTTTATGGTTTTTGAAGCTTAATTGATCTTCCCAAAATACCCCTTATGCAAACTTACCACCTTAACACTTTAATTCTCTTAACCTATATCATATTATCTCACTCACATTAACATGCTAATTAATTCCAACATACATTAATTTAGCAAGACTCCAAAATTAATCAAATTATGCTTATTTATCAAGAAAAAAAATTCAAGGTCCAATGTTTATGTTGATCTATCTCTAGGTTTGTATGCAACTCTTTCCAACTATGGTAGAACTATTCATATGAAAAGATTTATCAATCTAATATGAAATCAAAGATTGGACTAATATTTTGGATATATTAGTTCAAGAATCTAAACACATAATTGAATCGCAATAAATCAATCAATAAAATTTCATCGAGTAAAAGAGTATATCATATTATCATGCCAACTTATAGTTCAACACACTTATGCACTAACCAACTTAGTTCCTAAACAAAGAAAAAAATCCAATTTGAAATATTCAGAAGAGCAGATAGAAATAAAAGAATTCATACTCTTTCTCCCCCTTTTGTCTCTAAAGAAATCTTCTTGTAATTTGGATTGAAGGTTGCTCTTTATCATATCTTATGACGTAATCTTTGTGTTTTTTGCATCCTTTGTTTAGAACTGCTTCTTCTCTAGTGTTTAATCTGACTATAAAATTCTTCCCCGATGTAGCCTTTAATAATATCCTTTTATGGTAAGAACTAGGATTTTTAGGACATATGCAGTCACTCACATGATTGTGTAGGTGATCGTGTATCTCAAAAACACTGACTTTACATGGGTGCAGGAGCTTAATCGGATAATATATATGGTTGTATATGTCAACATACATGGACTTGTATCTTCACCCAGGTATAAACAGTCTTCGAAGCCTCACATGTTTATAGTGACTTACACGGTCGCAACACACGACTGTGTATCATAAAAGTTACTTAAAATTTTCATTTTATGCCACAATTTTATCCAAATTCTTCTCTGTTTGGTCCATGAATGCAGTTATCACTTTCAAACACACTTGAAGCAAAATAAGTACGAAAAATATTTTATAACTATTAAATAACAAGAAAAACACACTAAATATGGATATATAAATATAGCCAACTATTTATTTATCAACAAGAATGAGTGTGGTATAGGAGAATTTGGTGAGATGTTATTTAGTTATATTAATTGAATCTATCTCTTTTATTTTGTTGCTTAAATTGGAAAAAATAGACAGATTACTACAGTGGCTAAGGAGTAATCACACTTAATGTTATATTCACCCTAAGAATTTGAATTCAATTAAGAAACTTATTTCTTACCTTATTATGTAGGGATTTGGATTTTGTTTAGATAGGGCGTGGTAGAATAAGAGGAAGATCGTTTTTTGGAGTCGGAAAAGAGGAGAAAAACATGTTCTTTACTTCTTAATATCACCCTATTTTGTTTTCTTTGTCTTTTCTCTTCATCTCTCATCTTTTATTCTATTTTTAATGTTGGAACTAAATCTATATGTAATTAATTCTAAATATTCTAATTCAGGGAGATTCAAAACTCTAATTGTAACCTTGTGAGTTTTTCTTCTAAACCTACATTTTAATTTTAATTCAAGTGTTTTGTGTTCTTATATTACATAAATAATTAATATTGATTGATCTAAAGAGTTAATTCAACTGGAAGAGGCTGAGCCTTGAAGCAACTAATAAAGTTATTCTTTTGTGACCATAAGGTCACAGGTTCAAGTCATGAAAATAACCTCTTTGTAAAAATACAAAGGGAAAGTTACATACGTATCTTGAACAACCTCACATAAAAGTGGCTCAAACTATGACACCTAAAGATCACAATTTCGTTACGTGAGGAGAAAACATATAGTCAAGCTAGCAACACTAAACAAAGATGCTTCTTGGGAGGCAATCCAAGGGAAGTAAATTTCTTTTGCTTTACTGTTTCGCATTAGTTAGAAATATGCATGTGTGTTTCTAAGTTGGTTTGTTTCTTTCTTTTTTTAAGTTTTCAATCAAAAGAAAGAGAGAATAAAAAACAAATATTTTCCTATTTTTCTATTGCTTAAAGGATTATTTAATCATGAATTGACTAGAGAATTTCATAATAGCTTTAGCAATGATAAGACAAAATGAGATCTTAACAATTATAACCATCCGACACATATGCATAAACCCACACTTAGAATTTTGTACATCCACAAACTCAATAGGAAACAAAAGTTCTACTAGCTTTAAGGCTTGGTAGGGCATTTGGTTAGGTGCATGTAATGTGGTTTATATAAAAGGAAAGACTAATAAAGCTCAAAAGGGGTTAGCAAAGGAAAAATCACATAAATGGGTAAGCTACTTGGCCAATGTAGCTTGTAATCAACAAAGAATGTCCAATCATTTTCATGAAAATGCATGTGATAAAATGTGGTCTTGAATAGAATATCAAAGCAAAGTAAAGGTGTCAGTCTAATAAGGCTCAAAATCTCACCAACTTTGTCTATCACTAGTCACTACTCTTTCAATGTGTGTGTGTATATATATATATATATATATATGAAAAATAAAAAATAAAAACAAATGTTTAAATAAATGCATCAAGGAGGAAATGCATATGGTTTGCAAAGTTATTTATAATGAATTCATCCTTCTAAATTGTATTAAATGGATTATTTGAGTATGTTGAATATAAGGTGGATGTTGCTTTCAATGGTCACTCCCTATGGTTACAAATTCTTGTTTATGACTAACTTTTGTGAGTGATTTATGCTTCTTATTGTTTATGTGTGAGGGCTCGATTTTGAGCTGCGAAACATCATTTTTGCATTCATCATAGTTGATGTACAAAATTATAAGTGAAAGTTGGTTTTTACACTTGATGTTACATTGAGTGTTACTTTGTTTCACTAGCTCTAATGGCTTTCATGCTACTTGACCCAATTACATCTCACCTTACCTTTTCCCATATTACAACCTTGAAAAGTCCTTTTTGATCCATGATTTTACATGTGAACCTTAATGGTGGAGAAATGAAATGATATGCAAAGTTGTGGAATGTCTTGATTATAAATGGTATTTGAGTGCACCCATAAATATATGTTATTTAAACTTACTTTCCAAGTCCACCTCTAGATTGCTCAGTTTCTAAAGGTGATGATTGTTAATTGATCATGAGTAGAAGCATTGAATGTTAATTTCTTGCTATGGTTTTTTAAAGTAATTTATCTTTGCTTATGATTATGTAATCTTGGGAAATATTGGAAATGGTTAAATGTTTGAGGTCTGTGATCTAAATTTTGATGTTTTGCTTAAGGATAGTCAAAAATTAAGTGTAAGGGAAATTTACATGTGTTTAATTGATTGTATAATTATTCCATAACATTTAGCAATTGATGACATGAAATTTCTTAAGATACTTACATTTAGCAAGTAGTTTTAGGCACAATTCGGAAGTAAAGGAGTTAAAGTGAGTTGAAAGCACTACATTTGGGCCATTTTTTGAAGATTAATACTCACTTGTCTTTATGGAGCAAGAAGAAGAAAATTGAAAGAAAGAAGAAGACAAGAAAATGAAAAGAACATGAAGAAAATTTTGTCAACATGGCTTACGACCATCCATAAAATTACACAGCCATATAACGTGATACATCATTTACAATGGTGAATATTTAAAACCAGTTATCCCATTTATAACATATGTCTCATATATATTTAAAAACCTAGCTCTTCAAGACGAAAAGGATATGGTATGTGTCACAACTAAAGAAAAGAATGGGTGAGAGTTGAATAAAACATGGGATGGATGTAACAATATATACATCACGTTACCCCTATCCATTTTTTCCTTCAAACATAGATGTCCATGTCATTCCATTTAACCAAGCTTTGTTAGGGGGAAAGAATGTCTTGGTGGAGGCAGCTAGTGACATGTCACGTTACCAAGAACAAGACACTTGTCCCATACGTTTTAAACCAAGCTTTTGAATATACAAAAGAAGTGTGACAACAAAGTGGGCTGGGAATTGAGTGTAACCAAGAGAGAGTGTGGACAGCTATCCATTTATCTCATGAAAGCCTAGCTACCTCATTTTGTTGCTTTAAAGGTAGCTATAGAATAAAGAAAGAAAGTGAAATGTCGATTGGGAGTGGGGTACAGAACCGAGAGTGAAAGAAAATTATATATTTTTATCCTCTTCGGTTTTACAACATTAGGACAACTAGGATAGAGAGTTTTGTGAGCTAATTTGTGTTGTCCTCTTTGGTTTCCAAGATGGTGGGAGGGCTAGAGAAAACGATGAATAACATGATAGCTATGGAGAAGATGAAGAGCTAGACGTCCCAATGCAGGTTCAAAGGTGACATTGATGTCGACGAATTCGGTTAAGCATATTTGTCATTACTTTTGTTATTCTTACTCTCTTTTTGGATTGATTATGTTATCTTGTATGTATTGATTGTAAATTAGATGAGAATGATTTTGATGCTCTAATGAACCATTTTTTATGCAAACCTATTGCTAGAATTTGAATGTGATACGTAATAGTCATGTTTAATGTCGTATATGGCAACTAATGGTATTAAATCGTTAGGGATAGCATAACCTAAGTTAAATAGTCTGACCTTGTATAATTATTGCTTAGATTGGTTTATTTTTCTCGTTCATGTGGATCAAAAAACAATAGCATACTAGATTTGGCTGAATGGTAGATTTCAAAAAAAAATCCAAAACTAAAATGCAGTGGAAGCATAAAAACCAAATCAACATGTTTTCATTTATACATGATATGGTATAAGGAAAATAACTAACATAAGAAAAAGACGGAAATTATACGGACTCCTTGCTACAACTTTGACTCCTTGCTTTTGTATCCTCTCCTTGTTAATGTATCCACTCCTCATTATTATATCCTCGACCAATCCGATCTACCACTTGTTCTCCTTAGACAACTTGGTTAACAAGATCTTTTGGTGGGAAAGGAAAAGAAATATTGAAGAGGTTGACCTTTTATGATCAACTAGTTGAAAGAACCAAAATGAGACAATCTCATTATAAGTTTCGGCTAGCTCATGAAAGAGAGGAGAGAGTGAGTCAAAAATGCAACACCTTCTTCTTCTTTTTTTCAAAAATGAAGAAGAAGCCCGTAAATGAGAAATTCTCATTTGTTTTAATATGGCTAGATGAAAAGATAAAAAGAAGCAAAAGTGGAACCTCTCAATTTCGGTTAAAGACGAAAGAAGAGAGTGATGTGCATCCAATACATCACTTCATTCTTTAATCAAAAATAAAGAAGCCAATAAATTATACACTCTTATTTTTTTAAGATGGCTATATGAAAAGACCAATAAACTAGATGAGACCCTCTCATTTTCAGTTATGAGATGAAAGAAGGGAGAGAGTTCATCAAATGCATCTCTTCCTTCTTTAATCAAATAAATGCTAAAAGATTACATCCCGTCATTAATAGAAAACCATTAAACCATTTAATGATAAGATCATTACTCTATTTAATGATGACACTATTAACCATTTAATGACAATGAAGCATGATAAAAACCCACCTTAAATGTGTAGTTGTCCATTTAGTCCAGTTAACTGAAATTTCCCGTCCTTTTATCTTTAATAAATTTGTTTCAATTTAATTAATCAAATTAAACCAAAATCTAGCCCAATATTAAATGTTCATTTGTGCTTCTAATTAACAATTAATTAATGTAAGCTCAACATTTAATCATAGGCTTTAAAAACCAATTTAATTAATTCTTAATGAAATTGTTCTAGTTTTTGTATTCCAAATCTATTTCAATCACTCCTTTCTTTTGTCTCATTTTTCTTTCCAGAAACCTTTATTTATTTTTCTTACTTTCCTTGATAACCTTCCTAAAAGCCAAGTGCGGAATCTAATTGGACTTATATAATTTAAGCTTCAGAAAGCCCAGAATTAACATAGTCCCATTAGAATTAATTCCAACTTATTAACCAAATGTCATTCCACTAAAGAAAATTAGTTGAACTCTTGAATTACTAAATATTACGAGAATACATTTATATAATTAGATGTCCAATTGTAAACTCTATTATGAACCATATATTAGTCATCCGTAAAATAAAGGGTAAAATTATCGTTTTGCCCTTATGTTGGTTTTTCCTTCTAGATCTCCCATTTTACTCTATATGGTGATTAACACATAAGATCTTATCTTGGTGTTAAGACTTGATGGGTAACTAGTCCATTAAACTACTGGTGCTGGTTTAATCACCAATCTCCGTAAAACATCTAGAAGTGATGATATTAATATAAGCTATTTATTTGAGTGAATGTTCCCTAATACATGTTTCAATTAATAATTCTAACATGCAGACACTAGATTGATACTCTGTAAAAATCCATTCCGATTATATCAAAAATTATAATGAAACACATATGAGTTCACCACTCATCAAAATTGTGGTCCATAATAAACGAATACCAAAGTGTATATTTTAAGATTAAAGAAATGGCATACTTTATTCTTAAAAAACATACGTGATTCCATATTCATTTAATAGTGCCATTATCGATAGTCAACTACTATCATGATATGAAACTCATTATTCCCTTAAAGTAAACTCCTTTACTTATATGGAGATAAATCGCAACACTACCGTCTAAACCATAATC
>JANSVB020000126.1:223339-236593 GCA_025504935.2 Erythroxylum haughtii | reverse complement strand
CTGTACAGTTGTATCTATGACTGAAGTTTGTACTTGTGGTTTTAAGAAAAAGAAATGAGAAGTACGTTTTGGTTTTAAAATTTAGTACATGTGATCTTATAGAACTGCTTTATTATTGTGATGCCATGAGAGTTATAGAATTGATCGTATCGTAGTGCACCCTCATCGTAGGGTATGTATCGGTATGACCTACGGGCGTCCCGGTGTATACTCTACGGTAAGGGGGCGCTACAAGAATTCTTCTTAAACATAACCTATATCTAAGAAATTTGGTTCATTAGTTTAGTATCAACTATACTAAATAAAGTAAATTCCACACAATACAAAATACAAATGTAAAAAATGCAAGTAATTGATTATGTACCATAACTATCAAATAAGATCAAAACTTTTATCATATATTTGGCTACTCCCATTTTTTTATTCAAAATAATAGCCTTTACTACTATTTGGAAAGATTAGTCTAATATCTCTAGTGGGCTAGGATTTCATTTAAATTTAGTTGACCTTAAGTGCATGTTTGGTTCAACTTTTGGAGGATGAATAAACACTTTTTTTCACCGCAAAAGTTTTTTTAAGAAAACTGAGTGTTTGACTGTAAAATTCAAAAGCACTTTTTTCATAAAAATGGCTTTTTTAGAAGTTAAAATATAGCTTTTTGAGAAGCTCAAATTTAGAACTTTTCAAAAAAGTACTTTTCAGGTAGATTTTGTTGATCAATTAATGAGGCTATTTTTAATCTCATTTACTTTTATGTTTTACACATAATTTTCACAATACCCACAAACACATCTTCACGTTTCTTTTGATATTTATATAATATTATTTGACTTTTTTTATATATTTTTTTATATATTTTTATATTAGTTTTACGTATATTATAATCCATAGAAAAGATTTGGTTAGATATATTTTTATTCATGCTTTATATGGTTTAAAATTATATAATAATTAATATATTGTATTTTACATATTGTTTAATATATTTTAAATAATTTTTATATGCATAAATAATTTTTATTACAAAATAAAATATAGTTAAAATCAAAAGTGTTTTTTATTTTTATATTGTCAAACAGTCTATTGTGTGAAGCTCTTTCAAAAAAGCTTTTTTTTTAAATGACAGCGAAACAGTCAACTAACTTTATAGAAAAGCTCTTTTAGAAAAGCTCTATTAACAAAAGCTCTACTAATATAAGCTCATCCAAACAGACACTTAGTCACTCAACAAATCAACTAAACTTAAATTAAGTAGATAACACTATTATCAATCACATCTCATATGACTCCTAGATCTGTTATGTGGCAACTCATACTAAAATATCTTATTATATTATTCCTAACCTTGTATCTAAATTCATATGATCATATGTCACTCATCCAAATTATACAAATTTAGTTAAGTAGGAATTAATTTAAGATAAGACATCTTCAAGTTAAAGGGGCCTTGAGTCACTCAACAGGCTTTATAATAAACATAATACTAATTTTATTCTTAAATAATGAAAGACAACAATCACTTTTTAATGTGTATTTAATATCTTAATGACAATTTTAATTTTGTTCATCTCATAAATCACAAAATTACATGTAATAGTATCACATATATAAAAAACATACAATGTGATGTGTGTGTGTGTGTGTGTGTGTGTATACACAACTTATGCACTCATCACCAAATTGTATGCATAAAATATCAAGCTTCGTTGGATTCTGATTATTGATTTTCGTAATTTAAAATAATATTTTCAATTTTAATAATTCAATTAGATTAAACATATCAATTCCTAAATAAATAAAAACTCCTATTTCAAACAAAAATTTAATTCGATTTGAAAACTATTTTCAATTATCTTGACTCCTTTAATAAAATTAATTGAAATTTTTTTTAGTAAATTGTATTTCTTACTTATTTTAATTTAGAAAACTCATTTTTCAACATTTAACAAGTTAGAAATTCTAATCTAATTATAAAATATTTTAATATAATTAGAAATTACTTTCCTTAATTTGAAAACTATTTTCTAATATTAAAGAAAATTATTTTCAAAATTAAATAAACACTTTTAGAACACTTAGAAAGTCCTTTATATTATTTAACTAGAGATTTGATTTGTTGATTAATCAGAAAATCTTTTTTAATAAATAAAAAACTAATTTTCAAAATTATTAAAGAGTGCCCTTTTCTCAATTAGTAAATGAAAACAATTTTCAAATTGAATAAACAAAAATATATTTTCTAATAAATCAAGAAACTTATTATTCATAAATAAAGAAACTATTTCTAAATAAATAAAACAATAAATTTAATTTATTTAAATAGAATTAAAATAAATAAATATAATTAAGAAACACCTTTCTAAATTACTTAAGAATTTTTTTTCCTAATTTTAAGAAGTCTAATTAATTAATTTCAAACTAATTAGGATATATTAATTTTAATTACAAAATAACTTTTCTAAAACTTTATTAGGAATTAATATAATTATAATCTTAATTAAATTAAGAAAATAATCACTTTAATTTTGGAATTGAATCTTGAATTTAAAATTCTTTTAAATTATGTTTGAAACTTGGGTTAAATTAGGAATACTTTATTTTATATTTAAAATAACTTTATTTAGTTTTTTAAAATTACTTTAATTCAAAAACCAAATAATATATCTCCTAAAATTTTATTTTAATTTTAAAATAGATTTATTTTTGCGCTGACCCTGTTTTAACTCTAGAATAAAATATTCATATCCAAACAAATCTTATTCCAAATCAAATAGCTTGTAACTGTTTGACATGTAATAAATATGTTTGGTAATCAACTGACTTTGTTAACTGATTGAACTCAGCTGATTTTTAAAAAGCTCCTCCTTACCAACATTTTGGCCTTTGAAAAAATATAGCCAGCAAACTTAAAGTTAATCTAAGAGGGCGTCAGCAAAGCACTTGGTTCTTTTCCACCTCCTTTTCCATACTACATTAGTTTTTGTACCCTTTGTCCATCTCATTTTTTGTTAGTTTACCAACAAATATATTCACCTATATTATACTAAATAATTAATTTTACCAAGTATTTCTAATAAACACTTATTTATGAATTTTGATCTTTTTTATATAATCTGCTATCAATTATTCACTAGTCAAATAAATTATATAATCTGCTATCAATTTACTATTAATAAAATCAAAACAACTAATGCAATCTCCACATTATCAAACAGGGCCATTGCCAAGCATATTCCTCTTCATCCGTAGGAAACCATAATCTAAAACCCTAACCACACCTAAGAAGACTGTCGCCACCGGCTTTCACCTCTATCTGCCAGCTTCATCGTCCTCGTTGCCGCATCTCTATCCAGCTAGCTGCGTCGGCTGCTAGTTGCTGATCTCCGACAAAGATGCCTTCATCACCAAGCCTCGTATTCTCTTCACGTGGTGAAGCTACCATCACCACGTCGTCGTCCAGTCGCTGCCTCCTTCGTGCTTTAGCTCCACTTAGTGCAAGCCGCATGCATTGGATGTCTCTCCTGAACAACCGCTTCTATTGCAATCATCTTCAGAGCTAGCCCAACTGCATTTGTCGGCACTCGGGTGCTATCATCACACACTAGCTTATTACGTACCACAACACAGTGGCAACTGAAAAATAACCAGAAAGACAGCCACGAGGTCTAGTGAATGTGTTTTATACCCTTAGACTGCTAGACTGCTAGAACCTTTTAATGTCCGGATTCTGGGGTCTTGTAAACTAGCCTTAATAGCATTACAAAATACTTTATTTCTATTGGCGAATTTCAACCTAAGTTTCCCAGATTTTGGTTGCTGAGGATGTCAAGTTTTACACTTCATATTTGGCTTTTGGGTTTATAAATTATAATCTTATTGTCCTTATTTGTTAATTTATTGATTTTAATCAAATCTAACTTGGTTGAAGGGTTTATAATTTAAATTCTATGATTTCTTTGATACTATTGATGAAAAATCGGGACAAGATCTAATCTCGTATATAGTAGAATAACTTTTAAAATTTTTTGTTTCAATTTCTTGAAAGTCAAGATTACTAAAATTTTATAAAATTATTAACACATAAATTATAATAAAGTATGAACCATAATTCATACCTATTTATGAATTTTGATCTTTTTTTGTCATTTCTCTCAAACCATTTTTTAAAATCGGCTTATTTCAACCACCATAATCGCACAAGTACTTAACCTCTAAAAGTATTCATAGAATATGTTGAAAGAACTTTGCAACTATTAAAGAGAAAGTTAGGCAACGAGTGCTAGCTTTTTTAGAGTATAGGTCTATTTATAATAAGTTTTGAATTTAATTAAACTTTAATTAGAACTATAAATAGTTTTAATTAAATATTTGTTATACCTAAAATCTAATATCTCATATTGATCATTATTTATTAAATATTTCATATTTAATTATAAAGTTTCTCAAAATTTAAAATCCAGTATAACTTAATTAAAATATTTTTCTCTTTTTAACTTGTTTTTGTATATGACTCATTAAGTTCTCAAATATATTAGCAATGAATATAAATTATAGCCCTAAATCATATTTAGGATTAGATAAATAAAATAAACTCCTTTAATTTATTTTTAATTCTCTAATTAAATAGTTTATATTTATAAATCAAGATTGATGTCCAACAATATGTCGTGATCACCCAAATATTTAAAAATATCAAAGTAATTTTGACTAACCTTTCTGTACATTATTTTTCTATATAAATTTTCCTTTCATCATATAATGTTTTGATTAGACATAGAGCATAGAATTAAATGTCTACTCTATTTTAGTTTAATCATATTAGTTCTCTACCATTAGTAATTGATTCAGTTAATGACATTTAAAAATCATTTTCAAAGTGTCACTCAACTTTAACCAAGGATTTCCTAAATCAATACTAATCGAGAACAATAGAACATTCTTCTTAATCACTTTAAGGTGATGAATCATATATTAATCACTCAACTACCTCCATACAATTTATATTATATCCAATGATAATCGATTGAGTTATTCTTTACTAAAATAGGCCATAAGTAGTATCAAAATATAATCTTTATGTTAGAAACTTTAGAAATCTCAAGTCAAAAGTTCACTTATACAATCATCACAATAAGAATTTCCATAGACATACGAGTAATGTTTCAAATATAATTCTCATATGAGGTCAGTTTAGTGAATTTGTTTTCTAATAAGCACCAACACATTTTTTAAGTATCTTCATATTTTAGTTTATGAGATCGGCTACTTCTTTCATAAGAAAAATATAACATGAACTATTCTTTTTTCATTCTATTAATGTCCAGTCTTAATAGATTAATAACAAAGAATAATTTAAAGATAATTATATAAATGTATCTTATCATAAATTCTTCTACGTAAGAACAAAGGTGACATCTAAAGATGCAATAACTAAAAAACTTCAAACTACTTAGTTACACCATAAAGTTAAAGGAGAAAATAATTGAAAAAAGAGTAAGAAAGGATGTACCTATCTCAGAAAACAAATTTGGTTTCATGTCAGGAAGGTTCATGACAGAAGCTTTACATCTCTTTAGAAGATTTATCGAATATTACAAAAAAAGACAGCGTAACCTATAAATAGTTTTTATTAACTTAGAGAAGGCTTATGACAGGATAACTAAGGAAATCACGTTGAGGTGTTTAGAAGTTAAGGGAGCCCATATGACCTGTATGCAAGTTTTAGGGATATGTATAAAGGTGTAAAGACTAGAGGAAGGATAATATAAGTAGATACAAAGCATTTTTCTATCGATATTGGACTACACCAACATTTTTCATTGAGTCCCTTTTTGTTTGTAGTAGTGATGGATTTGCTCACCAAAAATATCAAATGAGAAATGTTGGTGTAGTCCACATGCCTTGATGTATTTTATTGTTGATGATATTGTTTTAGTAGATGAGACAAAGAAGGGTATCAATTCAAGCTAGAACTTTAGAAGGATACGTTAGAATCAAACGGTTTTAAATTGAGCAGAACTAAGACTGAGTACTTATAGTTCAATTTTTTGGACCATAAGGTGGTTTTTGATATAGAGAGACAGATTGGATCAAAAATTATATAATATAAAGTGTGTTTTAGGTATATAGGATATATCATCCAAAATAATGGAGAGATTGATGAGGAGATTACTCATCGTATCAAATCAGGATGAATTAAATAAAGAAGTGTATTAGGAGTTTTATGTAACAAAAAGATATCACTCAAGCTCAAGGGTAAATTCTATTGGATAGCGATTAAGCCAGTCATGATTTATGGCACAAAATGTTGACCCACCATATAAGTGCATGGTCATAAATTAATGATAGTAGAGATGAGGATGCTATAGTTAGATGTGCAACTTTACAAGAAGAGAAAAATATCAAGAATGTAATAATAAGAAACAAAATAAAGATGACTAATATTAATGAAAAATTATAACAGACAAAGCTTAGATGGTTCAGACATGTTAATAGGAAGCATTCTGACGCTCTAGTGAGATGATGTGAGAGGATTATATTTAGGGACTGTAAGAAGAAGAAAAATGAAGACTTAAAAAGAATTGGGAGGTAGGTAATTAAGAATAATATAACTATGTTAGAACTTACCGAGGAAAAGACCCTCAATAAAAAATGTTGGCGTATTAGGATACGAATAAAAGATCTCACATAAAGAGGTCTTTATCTTTTCATATATCTTTTAAGTATTTTTCTTATGTCTTGTATTTAGCTTAATTTTTTAATGTGTAGTTCTTCTCCCTTAGATATTTAGCCTAAATATTTCCTTAGTTTAAATATTTTCTTATAATAGCATGTTTGTTTTATAATTTACTTATCTTCTTTCTTGTTTGTGTATTTATTTACTTATTTTTATCTTTTTAATTCTTTATCTTATCCTTTATTTATTATCTTATTTATTTTATTTTTTATTTTTATATTTTAATTTGCACGTAATTATTTTTATTTTTTTATGTCTAAAGTTATTTTTCATGTTTAATTATTATTACTTATTATTTTAATATGTATCTTATTATTATTATTATTAAATATATATAATTCATATTATTCTATCATAAACAAATTATCTACTAATTAAGAATAAAGCTGCGTACCTCTCAACTTTTCTGGACCTCGCATTTTAGCAAGACTTTATCATACATATTTGAATCTGTACAAGATAAAAAATATTATTAAATAATTATATCATTAAAATACAACCAATCGATTTTGTTGTAAGACATAAACCAACAAACATATGTTGGTGATAATTTTTTTGGTAAATATGTTGGTGATAATTCTTAGCCACTAATGTCAAAATTTTTAACAAATCAACTCCTCCTCGACATCTTTGCATGACAATAGATTTGAATTTTATAGTTTTCCTGGCACCAACCGGAAAAGTTTATTGCAGTCAGGGGGTTCAAGCAACCACGTCAGTAACTGTATTGACAATATTCCAAAGAAGATTATCAGCACATCCAATAAATGGAACTGTCTTTTCGGTCTGCGGTACTATTTTGTCTACAATCACAGGTTAATCGTACAGATGAATAGAAATGGCAGAGAAAGTTAAGTACAAAAAGAACGGTCATTCTTAATCAAGAATGTACTCAGTAAATAGAATCTCGTACTATTTATGCTTAAAGTGGAAACGGCAGCACTCTGGATCTACCTTGGCGGCATATGGCTGCTCTAAAGCTTAATCACCATATAATTTCTAAGAGGGGCACTGCAATACAAATGATAATTCCCTCTTGTTCTACGATTGTACCTATGATCTTTGGCAGAAGGATGGCACATTCTCGTTGACACCTAAATATGAATGAATGCATTTTCCATTCAAAAGCGAAACAAGAGGCTTTGTTCACAATACCTGAATCACAAATGTTAATGCTGCAGAACGTGCTCGTTTGCACTCATTGATTGTGTTCTTCCTTCCTCTTGAGATACCATTGTCTCATCCTGCACAAGCTTGGTTTCACATTCATGAGAAACTGTACTAGAACTATTCATCGTGCCTATCTGTTTTTGTAACTCATCATTCTGTTCTACTGCAGTATCATGTTCCTGTACAGGTTGAACATGAGCTTGATAACTAGATGGGGGAAGAGATGGAGTGGCAACACCAAGCCCTTTGGAAAGACAAACATACTTGAAAACTACCTGTTTGTAGTTATTCAATAGGTCTTCCACATCACTGACTGTTAGATCACCAACATTGGCAAACAAGTACGGGAATTCTCGAAAGACTTGGCTAACTGAATCTTCCTTCAAAAGCTTAGCTGCTCCTCTATTCTCTATATCTGATAGGGATGGAATCTTCATGATTAATGATTCATCTTTTGCATATACATCATTACTTCCATATTTTGTTTCAGAAACTTCTGTTTGAATTGCCGTGTCCCTTTCCTTAGATTTTGATTCTGCTTCGGGATTGTTTCCAGAATTTTGATTAGATCGACTAGATTGACTATCTGAATCAGATGAAAGGCCAAATAGAAGAGCTCGAGCAAACTCCATATTCTTTTCATATTCACTTTCCTCCATAGAAAGCAATTTTGCATCAATGTTTGAGATGAAAGACTCTGCAGACAGCATGTTTGTGAAAAAGTAGGCTTGTTCTCCAACTAATCGGGATTGGTGCCTGTACCGTTGTATGTACAACAAATTCGAGTGGAGTTGAGGAGGGTTTGCCTGCATAATATATGTTGGATCAAGCCGAAGTGCTGTCGTTACAAAATCGTGTAACTTTGTATTTATTAAGCCCTTCAATTACAATAGGCTGAAAGTCCACATAAATGACCATATTACTCAAGAGGACACTTTTACAAATTAAAAGTAAGAAATGACTCCATAAGATTGCCAAAACCATGTAGAGAATGTGAAATTACACTAGTTTTGAACTCAGTCTTTTTATTAACTAGTGTATGAAAGAAAACCACGTTGACTCAGTTACATAGATGGTATTATACTATCATGCAAACAAGGCGTTAGCGAGATATTGAAGTTTCCAAATATACAAAGATTCATAAAATGAATGCAAACTCAGTAAGCATCTTGGGTTGTAATACAAATCCTCTGAAATGGAGTTGTACCGCACTATTTCTTCAAATGTATAAATGCTCGACAAGATCAATAACAAGGCTAGAGAAGGAACACAAGTGATATGTGCTTGAACAAGGTATTTTAATGAAGTGCTGTCGTTGCAAAGCAACAGATACAATAACATTATCAAGTAACTAGAAAGAAAAAGATGACAGGTTTACCTTTATAGTAACAAATATCAGAACAGGAAGAAATTCATCGGCTCCAGGAGGATTGTCCTTTGAAGCAATGGAAGCATTAAACAACAAATTATTTATGACCTTGCAACAGTTGAGAATACAAACTAGCTTGTCTCTTGGTGCTTTGTACATATTGATCTTCTGCAGCTCTTTTTGGGCAAGCTTCCAAAAAAGACATAAAGATGTATGGTAAGACAATTAATGCCTACACTCTTAAGCTATCATTTATAGTTGCCACCAATAGCCACAGTAGAAGTTCAACTTTCCTTTTGCTTCTCCCTACTGAGGCATCTCCTTTATTAAACATAATAATGTCGTTCCTAAGAACTGACAAGTATTCTCTTAAGAAGTGAAATCAATAAAAGGAGTATTAAGCTCAAGGTCTAAGGCATATTTCAAACAGTTGAATTTCTGGTTGTTGAACACGTTCAATCCTTGAAAATACAAGATAAACTATTAATTAATAATACGATAAAAAATTCAATTCTGAAGAAAATATAAACTTTCAGGGTGAAACATAATCTACAGATAATGACAACTTCCCAATCATATGTTCCAGTTCATACAAGATGAACAAAGTATATGAATTGACAATAAAGCAGGTTTAAGAGCTGCATTGGTCCAGATTACAGCATGCAGGAAGAAGTATTCCCAACACCACTTTAAGATTATCTTTAGTAATGGCATTTCTCAACTTACTAGCCATGAAGTTTCATTCTGAAAGGTTGGCTTGATATCCAAATTTTCTGGTCGAACAAACTGTTGAATTAAAGACATCTTCTCAGAAAGTTGCTCATCAACTCTTACATCATCTGGAAGTGAAGCAAATACACGGGTAAATAACTTTGTCATTACATACTTCTCGAGTCCCTGTATATGAAAGAAAGTGCAGATGTAACATCAGCATTAATAACCATTATGGAGCATTAACAGCACATGTAATTACTCTTTCAGTACACTCTTAAATAAAGTTTCCATCACCCATTTTTGGTATCCTTTTATACAGGTGCAAATGGTCGAGTGTGCAAAGTTGCCTAATAACCAAATAAAAGTCCACAAAAATGGAGATGCTCCAATGTTTGGGACATCTTTGACATCAAAAGGATAAAAGTTTAAGAGTGCACAAATATTCTTCTGAGGCCGTTGGCAGTAACCAGTCAGAAGTCACATTACTTGGTTATAAATTGATTATTCCGTCAATTTAATAATTGTAACATTTTCACTTGCAGAAAACAGCAGTGAAAACTTTATAATGAATAACTGTTCATAACAACTGAATACCTATTGTTATTAGCCTTATTAGCACAGAATTTAAGCCAACACTGTTGCAGGATCCAATGTAAAAAGGTTTGGACTAATATAGCTCGAAAGTTCACAACATAATTCTTCAGATGGACTTAACTTTTCCAGCCTCCTCCTATCAACTGGTAATGATGGTATTCAAATGCTATAAGTAATGCAACTCCAAGTCATCATCATCTTATAATAGAATAATAGGACTATAATCACTCACTTCACCAGCACTGTCGAGCTCCTCCTCTGAGCAACCAGCCCAAAGCGGATGGGCTCTGAAAGCCATTTCCATCTTGGAAAGGAACTCTTGTACCTGAGCACTGTCCCTTTCTGGATCAGGAGCATTATTTGAGAATGACACGATGAAGCTGCAATGAAGAGCATGCCAACATTCAAAAACTAGCAGAATAACGTCATATTCAGCCAAAAACAAAAGGTTCTTCTCCTTTTAAAATAGATTTGCAAAATTATGAAATTAACAAAGGAGAAGATGATAACTCTACACCTTTAATTTTGTCCCTCTTGTCTTGCAGTTTTACCCAAGATCCCAAATAGAAAAACTTTGAAAATGGTACTCTTAAGTGCAATTCAACAAGTACTTCATGAGAAGTAAACATCTGATCTTTTTTGTTGCTAAATATACAGTTAAGCCTATTTGACTCCTCTATCAGTTAAGTCATCTCCCACCAATCTGCTACAACAATGACCTCACAATAAAAATCTAAATATAGCGTGACTTAAGCAAGGCAATAATAAGCCGATTACACGAACTGAAAGTGACATCGAATTAAGTTCCAAAACTAGTGGGACATTCTAGGCGATTGCCTGAACTCAAGGTCCGCATCATTTATCTCTTGATTTCATTCCAAAATCAAAAAGAAAGAAACAGACAGAGAGCGACCTCTTAATAGATTTGACGAAATCGGAAGCTGAAGGTTGACGCATGCGTTCAAGGAAGTCATGAAGCCCCAGAAACACGTCGGCGTTCTCCATGATGAGACCCACGACGAAATCTCTCTCTTCCTGAAACTGTTTCTCGGGAGAGCCCCGATACCGAAAGAACAAGTAATAATAAGATAATGGGTTAATAACTTTAATTTCATAAAAAAAATTCTAAATTTTTGTAAATTTTTTAATTAATATAATTTTTATTTTTTTAAATTTAACTCCAATTTAGCAATAAAATATTCAAACTTTCATTTTTTTTTTGATTTTAACCTGACGTTAAAGTTTAAAAATTGACCTATATCAGATTTCATAGTATCGATGACTTTATTGATGCAGTATACTGTAATGCGATAGTAGTTTGGAACTTCAGAAGAATAAACAGAAAACATATGGTTGAAAATATCAAGAGAACAAAAGAAAACATCGGGTTAGAAATTTTTTAAGATTTGGGCTAGAATTGAAAATTTTGAAATTATGAATATTTTACTATTATTTTTAAAAATTTAGGCTATAATTAAAATTTTGAAAAAAGTTTGAGTTTTGTTTTGCAAGTAACCTTAACATAATTAGTGATGTTTATGTTTTTTTTCCTTACAGACATGTCACTTTTAGAAAATAATATAGGGTTAATTACTAAAAAATTCAAAATTTCATCAATTTTTAATTATAACCTGAACTTTAAAAAGTAGCAATAAAAAATTTAAATTTTCAATTTTTTAATTTTAACCAGAACTTCAAAAAATTGTAATAAAATATTCAAACTTTCAAATTTTTTCAATTTTAGCCCGACATTTGCATTTCCGTTAAATTTGTTGATGTAACTTGCCACGTGTTTAAGAAACTTTAACTTTTAATACATGTTAGTCAAAATTAACACAACAAATGAAGATTAATGAAACAACATCAGTTAGTCACATAATTAAAACGAAATCGTTGTTTAAAAATGACTTAAATTAGATTATGCAGCCCTAACAGCCTTACGCTTTGTTTTCAGTTTTTCCCTTTGTTCTCTTATCGCCCTCACCCTTCGATTTTCAGATTATGCAATCCCAAAGCCCTTACACTATTAAGAGAATGAACTAAAAACGAAAAACTTATTTGTGTAGTACACTGTAATGCGATAGTAGTTTGCGGCGTCAGAAGAATAAACAAAAAATAAATGGCTGGGGGCATTAGAAGAACAACAGATAACGTCAGGCTAGAATTTGAAAAAATTAAAAGTTTATTTTATAGCCACTTCTTGAAGTTTGAATTAGAATTGAAAAAAATTGAAAGTTTAAACATTTTTATTGCTACTTTTTAAAGTTCGTATTATAATTGAAAAATTAATGAAAATTTGGGCTTTTTTTAGAAAATAATATATATATAAGGAAAGAGATGAAATGTTATGAATATTATACTGTTATTACTATTGATACTTGATTTAGTTATGGTACTATATTATATCGGTATCGGTCAATACTAAATTTTTTTAATAATTTTTTAAATTAATAAATTGTCCCTAACTTTTTTAAAATTGCAAAATAGTCCTTAAATATATATTATATTATATAATTTATAATTTTACATCAACCTCATCTTTAAAAATTATAATTAATAGAAATTTAAAATAATAATAATTTATTTATTTTTATTAATATTATTTTTAGCGTATTTCAAATATAAATAATAATCACAATTAATATAGAAAAATATCATTTAATAATAACAC
>JANSVB020000126.1:27551-39545 GCA_025504935.2 Erythroxylum haughtii | reverse complement strand
TATATATAGATCTATTTGGGAGCTAGAAGGGTGAATTATTATAATACTTTTTTGAAATTTTATAAATCATGGTTAATTAGGATTTATTAAGTTTTACCAAGATTAATCTTAAATTAAGATTAATTGGTATAAATATAAATTAGATTTAATTTAAGTGAATGAGATCTATAGTTCTGTATGTGTTCCACATAAACAAAAAAAAAAGGTGCTACATTAGTGCTAGCATGACACTTTGTTGATGGATCCTTAATCCTACTAAGGGTTCTTTCAGTTTAAGATTAAAACTGGATATCTTTAAAAGATTAGGGTTCTTTTTGAACACTTCTAAATATTAAGGTTTGACTTATACTTTTGGTGCAAACATTAAAGTTGAAAATACAATTTTTGCTAAGCATCTTTCTTATGAATGTTTGGTCAAGTTTTAAATAAATATTCATTAGTGATCATGCGTATTAACCTAGTGTAATTGAATTTAAGGAAATATTATGTCTAAAGAATCAACTTATTTACCTCAGTATCTATGTGTAATTTTCAAAAATTGTAAATCCGTAATTGAATGTGATTGGATTCAATGCCTATAATGTTCTAAGGCTCAAAATAGTCCTTCTTTATACTTAAGTTATAAATTATCCTCAATATACAGCCATATAATATATGATACATAAATAATAAGCAATGAAGATGAAGGAAGAAAATAAAGAATGGGAAAACTTATATGAGACTTTTGTTGATACTTCTTGTTATAAGCTCGTGAGGTTCATCACAAAGTAAAAACCTATACAGGAAATAAGTAAACAATAGAAAGAAAAATACATGAGAAGTAAAACAAAACAAGCATGCAAATTAAACTAAATAAATGATTTATGTATCAATAAGTGTTTTTTTAAGTTTTTTAAGTGTACCATACCATTAAGGATCTATGAAAAAGGACTTATGTCTCTCCTCTTTCAAAATTGTGCAGGGTCCTTTTGAAGGTATTTTCCTTTAAAATTTAAGATCACTCTAGTTTATGGCTTCTTGTGCTATTATGACACCCTCTCATCTTTCTTAATGATATCCTTAAAAAATGTAGACTATAGTGTCTTATCACATGAAGACAATTGTAGGAATCTTCAAAAGAGAAAGAACATCTTATCTTATTGGATATATTAAATTTCTCCTTATTATTCTTCTCTTTTTTCCCTCAATAGCAACCTCCTCTCTCTCAGCTTCCTTTTTCTTGTCGTTATTTGGCTCCTCTCCACTAACTCCAATTGTTTGCCTTTGCATGTTTCCTATTATTAGGACTGTAATGTTAGGAAAAAAAAACATTTAGTTTCTTGTAACTATCAACTTGGCTATTTGATCAATTTGGTTTTTAAGTTATAAATTAAAGCCTTATGATTTGTAGTCAAGCTTCACATATAGATATAAATTCTATCATTAGTTCTTCTAAGCTCAATTTCTTCTTTTTATATTATTGCTCATCAAATTTAGATGGTGGTGACCTTAAATTGTAAGATTATCCTATGAAAAATTCAAATGTTTTCCTCACTCCAAATTATGTGTGTTGGTGTAAGACTGTGTTTAAGGTTAGGGGTAGCACCCTCAGTAATTAACTTGTTCATTTTTCATAGCAATTAATTCCGAACTTGACAAGAACCACTTATATATTATCCCTATGTATTGCACATCATTTGGCGTGTTAACGTGTGCATTTAAAAATATTACCTTAGTCTCAATAATTATGTAGTTGCAGAAATAAGATTTGTTGAAGAAAGTACCTACCCAACTTTTACTTTACAATCAAGAACAAATAAAGGGGCTTTATGATTGTGATATAACACTGATAACAACCTAATAAAGAATATCAAAAATTAAAATATAAAGGAATCATTATAAAATGAACTTTGATATAGTCCACATCTACATTAGGAATTGTATACTAATCAGTAATACAAAATAAAGCAATTATAAATTAAATATTCATCATTGGAACCAATTCTTATCTCTCCTTAGTTATAGTTGATTACAAAAAAAAAAAACAGATTCCAATTAATCTTGACTACTAGGACATTAGCCTAAAATAAAATTGAGTAATATATTTAAAAACTAAAGAGATCGATGAAATAAAATAATATAAAGCTTATGAGATCTCAATCTATTTAGTTAATTTTCTTTCCTAACATTTAATAATCCTAAAATTTAATAATTGAATAAAGCCTAGTTGTTTTAGATATTAGAAGGATTAAACAATTATATATTTAATATCTAACCTAGTAATAGTTTGAATCAAGTAACAAAATATGAGGCCTTTTTAATAAATAATTAATAAATTCATAAAAGAAAACTATAGAAAATAATTAATACTCAATATATAAATTAAACAATGAAAACAAATCAAATCTTACGACTTGACACATCCCAAGTTTCAATTTTGATATGACCATTTGTAAAAAATTATTCACGTTGGACTATGGATAAGATAAAAGAAAAGTAAAGATTAGTGCTCCTCTAAACTCTAAAGATACTTTAGATGAAAAGATAATTGCAAATTAGGGTATTGGTTTTTAGATAAGGGTATCTTATATCGAACATGTAGGGTATATAGTTTGAGACATGATTGTGTCCCAAGAGATAAATCTCTCTACTTTTATTTAGGGAAAGATATGGCTTAGGCATGCCCATGACTAATACCATGGATTGCTTTGTCAACTGTTAGGACTTTACATGGGTTGAGACAAATTCATATTAACCATATATCTATCTGTAAATTTTTTAGATTGGACATAGGCTTAAGCATGTCTGTGTATGAGACTATAGATCTTCCTAGAATTTTAGGATTAAACATAAGATAATACGCACTCTTATCTCAAATTGTTTTTTAATCTTTTATCACCCACACAACCTCTCATATACCTGTGTAATATGTTGTGTTTCATCTCCAATCATATTTAGATATTCCCTTGTCCCTTTATGATCAATTATAACTTTGATATAGCTAATATATCTTAAAAGTCAAAGCATTAAAGTTTTATAGGTGTTTCCAAGCTTTCCATATCATCTTGAACGATCTCAATTGAGAATTGTTTAGTCAATTTTATAAGGACTTGTAAACAATGTTCATGATTGTTCAAATAACTTCATTTTACACTTAATGACTAAGTATTAAGAGGACAAAATGTCATTTTTCATTCATATCAGCATAATAATTTTACTAGTCTCTTTGACCCACTTAGGTTCTTTGGTTTCCTTATGAAAGCCTCTAACTGAGGTGCCAAATTAGTGGTAACATCTATACTATGTGTACATGGTAGGTTGATTTCCCTTTACTTGCTTAATCTCCACTAATATTCCTTCATTACATTCTCCTCAATCAACTATAGAGTGACTTATGGAGTCTTAAAGTGCAAGATTTTTCCAAATATTGTATCAATCATCTATTTTGTTGTATAATCTATATCATTATTGAATATTAAAACTTACAATCAAGAAGGTACAATGTGGAAAACTCTTTTACATATCCTTATAATCTCTCTCAGGTCTCATACCATTTTGTAGCGTTGTATAGTCCCATATAATGTTATGCCCTCCCTTTATGTTAACAAGTTGATCAAACCTAAAACCAAATAACATCAAGCAAAAAATAAAATAGGTAGAATTCGAATTGAGGAATAAAACATACAAAAATATAAGAATATATGGAAAAATAAAATAACTACACTAATAGTTCTCTTTTTCCCTAAACAACAATTACTTCTCCAAATATGGCACCAAAAACTTAGTAAGTCTTTTTCTTTACAAAAGATTATAAAAACCATTACTCATAACCTAAGAAAAGTGCACATATTATCTATTACGAATACAATAGTGAATAAATTTCCAATCTCATAAGGAAGCAATGAAAATTTAGTAAACTTTCCTATTTTTAACTAATTAATTAACTAAATACATCAAAGTAATTAATCAATAAATGAAAACATAATTGATTACACTTCTAGATGAGATTCTCCCTAGTATTATCTTTATATCCATAATTCAATTTAACAAGAAAGTAATCTAATATATACCAAAGAAAATTTCTAAGTTAATGAATCACTCTCGGTTAAGTTACAACACCCATTCTAAAGTTTATTGATTGATAGTTTTATATGATTAAAATAAAAATATCACAATAAGATCTATAATATTTCATCAAAGGTGTTGGCTCTAAAATTAGAGGATTTATGTATGCCTAGGTTAGCACCTTATATAACTCCTAATATCTAGGCTATAATCCATTCATATCTGGGCTTTATTGAATCACTCATATGCAAAGTATGGTACGATATAATCATTAGCTTTAATTAAATTATAATTAATAATTTAAAGATATTTCTTAGAAATGAAACATCAATTCATATATAAATTGAATCAACATATACAAAGATAATAACTAGGGTTCGTTTATTTAGACCTATAAAAAATTAGGCACTTAATATCTTTAACCTATTAACTATAATAAAAGAAAAGAGAAACAAAAAATGAAGGATCTAGAGTTGATCTCAATTTTTTAATTTGATATATTCAATTGGTATGAATTGTGAGCTTCATATCTCTTGAATATAGCCTTCTGATGTCTCTCTAGGTTGTTTTCTTCTCTTAGCGACTAACCCTAAAAGTTAAAAACTAAAAGAATGCCAAAAGTCTTATTAAATTATGATTTTCATATCTATTTACATCCAACTATGACTACAAACATGTTCTCAAACACTAACATATCCTAGGTTGTATTTCTCAATACTTCTTATTGAGGAATTATAAGGACACAAATATGTTTGTATCTTCGTTCAAGTTTCTCACTATATCTTCTTCACATATGAACATAGGCACTAACACACTCTTATTGCCAATTATGTTTTACATTTTTTTCCCAACTTTGGAGTATGGGGAAAAATTAACATATGCATACATGTGACTACAATCTTGTTTTACACTATCTGTTGAACTTTATAAGCATCAACTTTTATCAAATTATGTAGTTAATAGAGATGGTGCCTACGACTAGCCTATTTTTTTTTACCAAATTAAAAGCCTAATTAGTCTTAAAAAATTTGGCCCAAGTACAAGTCTGATCGAGCTTTATAGGTATAAAATTTATTATTAATAAAAATCCAAAATGATGTCTTTTTGTTATATATACAAAATAACGTCATTTTGTATGTAAAAGAAGTTCAAGCTTTAAGCTAGGCTTAGGTTACGAAACCTAAATAAAAGCTCAAAACAAGAACCAAGCCTAAACTAGTCTATAACACAAAAAAGGGAATGAGCCCAATCTTGCTAAATTCTTCAATTCTTGTTAAAGTTCATCTCTAAGGCAACATCTTACCTAAAATATAAAGCACATTGATTAAGTCCAGATAATTTATATATAAAACACTTAAAATATTCAGTATACTATATATGTATGAATGTATGAATGTATGTATGTACATACATTTTATGGGATCAAGCTATCTTAAGTTGCATATGTACTTCACTTTATTCTTTTCCATCTTTTCATTGCTCAATTTATTCAATTAGATACTTCCCTTGCTTTACCCTTATATTGAACATCATTTTTCACATATTGTTAATTTCACTATAATAGAAGTATATTTTCTTATCATCAAAATTATTTAATAAGAGCTCAAGTGATCCAACAATCTATTCCTTTTTTATAATGAAAAAATATTTGGTGATATTAGGGAAAATAAATGAAATTGAATAAGTTCTTCCATAATTAAAGCAGTATTTAATACATGCTCCCTCTTAATTCATGTAATAGGAATGGTCAAGCTTGAATATAATTATTCTCTTCCATTTTTTATCAACTATTAAAAAGGGTTTATGATAAATCTATAATCGTCAAAAGTGAAAATTGAAAAGTGAAAAGGCAAAAAGGTCATTTTTAACCCTTATATTTTTAACAAGTTATAGATTAGACCCTAACATTTCATAATATTCAAGAACCCTGACATTTCTAAATCATTTAATTTATACCTAGGTTAGTTATATTCCATATCAATATTAATATGACATAAGTTTATTATTTTTAATATCTATGTGTCTCTCACTATTCACATGGAAACCATGTAAATGCACTATAAGCCACGTTAGCATTGACATGATATATAATTGATGAATGCATACCCCTATTAAAGGGTCCATTACTTTAAGGTTTACATTTAACATTTTTAAAAAATTATAGTTTAGTTTGAATTCTCCAAAATGTTTGGGTATGACCTATATTCTTATGAAAACATGGGAGGTTAAAAATGCACTTATCACCTAAAAATAGATAATTGTTTCCTTTTTAATATATTTTTAGACTTAAACATGTTGACTAAAAAAGAAGAAAAAGAAATGACAAAACTAAATTCATAAAATTTGAGAAATTAATATAAAAGGGAAACTCATAAATTTATTAAATAAAAGTATTAACAAACATATATTACACCCAAAGTAAGATTAAGGTGAAAATTGCAAAGAGTAAATTGAGAATAAAGTTTACAGAAACAAAAGGATAAATAAAATAAAATTTTTATATGGTTTCTAATTTTTAATTTACTTATGCATTTTTAAAATTATAATAAATGTATTTTTTTTTATATTAAAATTTTTATATTTTAATTTATTTTTATATAAATATATATATTAATTATTAATTATTAATTATGTATAAATTAAAAAAATCTTCACATAAAATCATTAAAAGCCTTTTTAATATTGCAAATATTTTTAATAATTTTTAAATACAAAACGTAATTGAAATTCCTAAACCATGTGAAAAGTTTAAAAATCTTAATTTGGAACAAAAAATGCATCACAATTAACAATAAAAAATTATTAGACTTCTAGGGAGGGGTAGCTAAGTTAGGCAGCGATAAAAGGTAGATATTTAACACTTTGATGTAAGAAAATACAAAGCAATTGAATTGAAAAACCAAAGAAAGAAGGGAAAAAGTATGTTTTTTAACCTTAATGTTTACATTAAAATAGAAGTTAGACTTAATGTTTTGGCGCACTTAAATAATCAAAAGGTCTGTCATTATATAGTTTAAATTAAATGTTTTAAAAATGTTAAGGATCATTTTGAATGCTCTAAGATGCTACGATCTGATCTCTATTCTGGCCAAAATGTTAAGGTTAAAAATATAATTTTTTTTCCAAAAGTCAAAATAAATAACTTATCTCTTCCCCTTTTAAAAAAACATTCTTATAGGGAATGAGCACATGTAAAGTTCTTATCAAGTAAATTAATTTGTTTTAAAAATATCATATACCAATTTAAAGATCAATATTTGTTTCTTACCCTAAGTACATGTAACAATACGTTCTCTCCCTAAATATATATGATATGTTAATATACTTAAATGTTATCAATATTAAAGCAAATGAATACCTCCTCTTATATACTATTACTAGTTACTAACTTTTCTTTCTCTTTTGATTCAATAATTAGTCTTTTGATACCAATTTGCTTGCTTGACTCATTTGAGGGCTTTTTGTGATTCTTCTTTTGAAATCAATTATCTGTGATACTATTATTGTTTTTTTATGGTACCAGTTCTTATTATTCACTTGACGTCACTTGATATGAAAATATAAGATAAAGAAATCAATATATTGTAAGAACCCACACAATATTGGGTCCTTTAAGGTTAGTCTTCAAAAAAAATTTAACCTATAGCTTTTAGGTTTACTTAATAAACATTATTTCAAAGAGAAAACTATATTGATATGCCTATAATCCTCACAAAATTGACATATAACATAAAATTATTTGGAAATATATAAATCATGTGAGTATGACCTATAATGATGTGACATATATGTATTTTTCTGTATTATATGGATCTAATGGTAATTGGGAGCTCTACTTTAGATATACAAGGAAAAAAGCTCTTCTTGAGTGATAATAAGTCTTAACAAATGGTTTAGCATATGAAGTGCTCTTTTAGCATAAATATAGCCTATGAGAATTATAAACATGTTCCAAGTGCTTGTATAATGTCCTATGATTAGCATATTCTTTTAATGATAATAAGACCTAAATGAATAAGAAAAATGTTGCTTGCTTTTTGGTTTGGCTATGCATGAAAATCATGCCTATTTTTGCCTTATACATTAGGCCCTCTATGTTTAGAATGTGCACTATATATGAACGCATGTAATTTGTTTTTGTTTGGGACCTATAAGATGATGATGAACATTAAAGTTTTCATGTATAGAATTTGAAACTATATGTTTGTTTAATGATTTAGGGGCATATAAAACTATTTTCCTTCATAAAAATTTTCTTAGCATTGGATGGTGCACTTCCATAAATGAAACCAATCGAATGCCTATCATTAGAGGTCTTTTATTCAATTTTGTTATCTATAATAAATCTAGATAATAAATTTTTAAGGTCATTGTTCTCATACTTCCATGCCTTACTTTCATGTAATAAATCTTACTCATTGTCATTTACAATTACCACATTCTTAGAGTATACCTTATCATGCATACCACATTCCAATTTTTCATTTTTAACTATAGATACATTTACGAGCATTAAAGTACTCTTTATATTTGGAAAGTAACTTCTCCCATTTTAAAATCATGACCTATAGACATTCAATTGATTCATCATATGAAATCTCAATATCTTAATTTTCATTATCATCACAAGAATTTAAGTAAGAGGGTACATAGTCATTGCTATTAATCATAAGCACATACTTTTACACTTTTACCATATTTTTAAATTATTCACTCTCATAACTAGTAGCATCATCCTCTATTGCTTTAAGTGATTTCCTATTTTTTCTTCAATTGTTTGTCCCTATTTCCTTTATAAACTTCTTAAATTTTTTCATCAAGGAATTGAACATATATGTTAGAAATTTATTCATTATATTTCGTATAAAACAGTTTATATTAATGCATAAATAAGCTCACTTTTTTCTCTTTCACTATAGTGGTACCCTTACGTGTGATTTCAATTGTATGCCCTATCTCTTAAGTTATCTGACACATACACACTATATTGAATTCATTCATAATTAATGTACAAAATAAAATATGTATGACCTCAATTTTCAATATAGTAAGTCTATTATCCTTATTATTTCACTCATTTCTATCCTTTGCTACCTTAGACTCCACTCTGTCTCTTACTAAGGATTTCATTAGGACATTGGGTTCATTCTCCATAACTATTAAATGTTTTTCCTATAATAAATGATTATGGTAAATTAATATATAAAAATCACTAAAAAATTCAATAGCAATTAAAGACATTAGGGAACAAAGATAAAATTGATTTAAAATACTCAAACAAATAATCTTTGATTAAGTCTACTCCCTAAGCATCACTTAGGAATTTACATTCTTACTTGAATGGGTAAAGAGGAACCCTCCATTAAACATCACAGTTAAGAGGAACCCTTACATTCATCATTCTTTACTAAGGTTGAAGAGTAATCTTTTATAGATCTTATTCACGTTTAGGAGGAACCCACATAAGTGTATCCCAAACAATTTCTCTAATTATATATAACTATAAAAACTCACTGTATTGCTCATGCCAATGAAAGGCCCAATATTGTTTATGTGATGCAAACATTTTCTCAAATTCATACAAATATTTTCTCAAATTCATACAAATATGTTCAAAATTTCATTTTCCAATCTTAGTAACTCACTAGTATACCAAAAGAACTTCTCAGACAAAGTATTTGAGAAAATACTTAGTAACTCACTAGTATACCAAAAGAACTTATCAACTTATACGATAAAAGCTAATAAACAAACAAAGTATTTGTTATGATGACTAACTTATGGATATGATCTACTAGTCAAATAAACTCTAATCAAGGTACTAGCTAGTAACCCTTATATAAATATAAATTTATCTTCTTTTAAATTTTAAAACACATCACTGACTAGCTTAGGTCTTCTAGTTGGTCAACCTCTTATTGGCCTATCAACTATTCAATGGTATAACCAATTTCACACTACACATTCTATAAATTTTTTCACTTTTCCAGCCAGTCAATCCAAATCCTTAAGATAGCCAATCCCTTACATAAACCAATTTGAAAACTTCAACTTTCAATCCTTTCAAAAGAAAAGACATACCTTTTGAACAAAATTTAATTAAAAATTGTTATAAAATTTTCCAAAACTTTGTTTGAGACTAAAAGGTTTTGTATAAAAATTAGAACAAATTTCTTCTTGATTATGAAATATGCATAGTCCCTATATGAAATTGATTATGAAAATGATTGAGCCTCTATCAAAATGACTAAGATAAGGTTATAAAAAGGAATACAATTATCTGCATAAATCTTTATATGATTGATTACTTCTTATTCTTAGTTTTTCACTTGAATTCTCTTAGAACTCTCTTAAGTTGTTTATGTTCTCTACTTTCCACATTCTCTCTTTCCTTTGGTTTTTTTTAAGTTATTCAATTTGATCCTTTGCTAACTTTGTCTTTTTATTGAACTTATATCTTTTAGATTACTTAGTTTCATTATAACATATCTACTAATATCATCAAAAGTGAATTTATTAATAACAATATATTCTATAAACACCAAAATCATAGGTTAGGACCTCATATAGTCAATTAAAATAGGAATAAGAATCATACTTAAAATAGGATTATTGTAAAGATGATTACTACTGATGTTAATTAAGAAACACCATTAGGCATTTGATTTTAAAGAGAAAAGTATTAAAGAGATTAGCAATAGGGTGATAAAAATGAGGATGATTAATGGAAAAGTATTGATTAAGTAACAAAAACATGGAAATGACTCAAATTTACTAGTAAGTTAAATTACATTAGTACTTATCATGCTAGAAATGTGAACATAGGTTCTTAGATCATAACATAGGTTCTATCGACCATATATATCTAGCTTTGTCTAGTTTTCATAATCTAGATCACCTTAGTGAACCTATATTCATTGCTTCACTTGATGGTTTTAAAAATAAGGTAGAAAACTTAAGAGATATAAAACTTGCTTTTGTGTTATTATTGCCTTGTGTTTTTTTAGCCTATAAATTCAATCTCATGTTTTGTTTTAACCTTTTCTTAATATAATACTTTGAAAATAAGAAAATACTAGATATTAGGAAGGAAAAATATGACTTTTATGAAAAATGTGAAGCAAGATTTAACATTTAATATATAATCAATAAACTAAAAGATGTATAAATAAATAAATAGATAATTTCTTTGTTGTACTTACCGTAAACATTATAGAGGAAAACATGAGAAACAAAGAAAAATATTTGCAATTAGAGATAGAGAATTCATATTATAGTTTCAATGTTAATTTTTGAAGTATGTCATTCAAGATTGGGATGTGCATAAAAATATATAATTCAATAATATTTCATATTAAAGAGAAACTTTTCAAATATATCCATTAGTTAAATAAACACGATTATCTTTTCCTGATAGTAATAAGTTACTTTAATTTGTTGCATGTAAATATATGAGAGTCATATCTTTTAACTTCCATCTATTATGCAAGGTGCTTTCTTACTATGCTTGATGATTAAAGTATACTTATTTGGAAATTTTATTAATAAAATTTTAAAATTAGTTTTTTATTTATTCAATTGAAATTCAATAAAAAAAAGAGTTAAAATCATTGCAAGTGATAATGGCAATAAACTTATTAATAAAGAACATCCAAAATTGTTATTAATTAAGGGACTCTCACTTCAAAAATCATGTAAATCCTTAATAAAATGTTAGGGTAGAAATGAGATACATCGATCTCTAGGCATAGTAAGATACATCGATCTCTAGACATAGTAAGATTCTTTTTTACTAAATTAAAATTACTATTGTTAAGTCAAAATGACTTTAGGTGAATGATTTTGATGAAGTACAAATAACGAAAGAAGAAAAACAGACGAAAGAAGAAAAGCTGAAGAAAGAAGAAAAACAGACAGAAGCTATTGAAAAGCAGACGAAAGAAGAAAAAC
>JANSVB020000126.1:9614-19618 GCA_025504935.2 Erythroxylum haughtii | reverse complement strand
CATACTCTGAACTTGGCTTCCATTTTTGAATGAACACAGGCTAGCTACTTATATGTCATAGCCCATATTTAATGATCTCATTTAAGCCACTTTCATTCGAAAGTTTAAATAGGAATTAGTCATAATCTGTTAGCATTACCTTCTCTAATCCCTTTCTACTCCACCGAGCGATAGCCTAGGCATGTACTAAAGGAAATGTAAGTCCTTTTTGCTAGAAGAAACCAATAAAAGTTGAGGACCATGCATTGGCACCAGCTTTTAAAAGCTTAATGGGAGATGTTAGCACTCCTTCTAGCATGACATTTTGAAAGTGTTTCAAATCTCCTTTGTCATACTAAATGTGAAGTTTATGCTTCTAAACACCCTTTGACTCATTAGGACCAATTCTCACATTTTCTTCAAGACTACTATAGTTGAACTATCTTATGGTTTTTTTTTTCTTATAACAGAGGTAGAAAGTTCAAGGAAAATTTCCAAATTCAAGTTTGAAGGGAAGGGAAGCCCTTCTTTCTCCATAATCCAGACCTACAAGAGGCCCTCTTTCGAGAAGAATGCCCACCTGTAGGGAAGAAGCATAGTACCAGAAGAGAAGCTTACTAATGGTAGTAGTCTTGTTTCCAAAAATGGAAATTGTTAAAGGCAAAAGAGTAAAAGCATAAATAGATAAGTCAGAGGAAAAGGTTTTCGTCAAGCCTTTTAGTACTTTAGTGATTATTGCTTATTTAGTAGAAGTAAAGAGACTAAATTTGTTATTTTACTCAAATTTATTAATGATGTGATTCTTTATGGTAGTTAGAAGGAAATTGAAGTTATCAAAGCAACATTGCATTTTAAATTCACTATAAAGTACTTCTGATATATTAAATACTTCTTCGATTAAAAAAACAAAGTTTGTTTTATGGGTAAGGAACATTCATTATTTAACATAACATTTTTATAGATATCTTATATGAGGTAGAGTTGGATAAGGCTAAGGAAGTTCACTTTTCACTTCTAAAAGGCTTACAATTGTCTCTAGTTTTTAGCAAAACCAAACAAATATTAAAGAAATATATAAAAGTTATTGTATTTGGCTATTTCTTAGCCTAAAATTACTTATTTTATGAAATTATTGTCAATTTATGACTCAAGCTCACTGACCTCATTGGAGAGCTTTATTGTATTTGTTAAGGAATCTTTAGATATTTCATTAAAGTAGTTTTTTTTCTGTAATACCTAACGATTATCATCTTATGGAATATTTTGATGTCGATTAGGAATCTTGTTAATTTATAAGGAAATCATTTTCTAGTTTTTCTATTTATCTTGTAGGAGCTTTAATCTCTTGGAAAAGAACAAAGGAGTCCACTATTTCCAAGTCTTCAGCTAAAGCAGAGTATAAGAGCATGATTAACTATCTTTTTGACCTCCTATCTTTATTGTATTTGCTTAAAGAATTGCATATTCTAGTCATTACTCCTATCCTATTACATTATGACAATAGAGTATCTTTTCATATCTCGAATAATCTAAATTTTTGAGTGCACAAAACATATGCGCATTTATTGCCATCTTATTAAGGAATACTTTATTAAGAGAATTATTTAACTTTTATTTTTCCTATTTGTAACACATATTTCAAAATTTTTCATCAAACCTTTACCTGATTTTTTACATTATAATATGTGCCATAAGTTATTCGTATATTCATAAAGAAAATTTCCTAAAGTTTATGTTGTGTAAAAGCGTTCAATAAAATATTATGATTACTAAGTTTTGTAATAAAGAAATTATAAATTATTTGTTATCTTTAAGTTTGTTTCATTCCTTAAATTATTATTACTTGTTCATCGGCACTATATAGAATGAATTCATTATTTTACTCATATATGTGGATGATCTAATTCCTTTTATAAGTGAGAAGATTAAAATTGAAGTTGTTGAAGAATCATTTCATTTTAAATTCATTATAATGGACTTAGTATATTCCATATACTTCCTTGATTTTGAAGTAGATCATTCTAGTTAAGGAACATTTTTTAGCGTAAATTTGTTGTGGATATCTTAAAAGGATGAATTTAAAAGACTAAGGAAGTTCATTTTTCACTTTTGAAACACTTGCAATTGTCTGTAAAAGAGTTGTTAGCAAAATTTGACATATATTAAATAATTATTGGCAATTTGTTGTATGTAGATACTTCTTGATCTGATATTGCTTATTTTGTATAATATTTGTGTCAATTCATGATTTAATCTCACCAAATTACTGAAGAGCTTTATTGCAATTATTAAAGCATATTCATACATATTCATCAAAGGGGTTGATTTTGCTTCTAAAACCAAGAAATTTTCAACTTTTGGTATATTGTTACATTTATTAAAGATCTTTTCAATTTACAAGAAAATTGTTGTCTAGCCTTTATAATTATCTTGTTATTTTGGCTCATCCTTAGAGCTTCATAAGTTTAAAAAAATATATAGTTATTGAATGATATCTTAAGGGGGAGAAGAGGAAACATTAAAACTAATAGGTTATAAGTTATAATAACTTAGTAGTTGGTATGTTAATTTTAATCTTAGTGTGTTTTCTTATTTTGTTGTTGAGTGTTAGTTTTTGGTTTCTTTGTAAATTTTTATATTTCTAGTATATAAAATTTATATCAAAATGTTTTGAAAAATTAAAATTGATTGATAGAAAAAGGGGATTACAACATGAAGTCCATCAAACCAGAGTATACAAGCCTAAAATAACATCCAAATATAATTAAATATTCAATACTAAGAAGGAACTTCTCAAAAGAGAATCCTAAGTTCCTTTTTATTGATAATCACTTCAAAAAAAATGATCAACTCCATCTTTGAACCATATCACTCTTCTAGTGATCTAGTATCTATCTCATGAAGTTCATAAGCCTAGGATAACATCCATAGAAGAGAAAAATTAAATTCTCAATTATAGGAAAAAGCTTCATCAAAGGGAAAATGTCTAGTTTATTTATGTTGATAACTAGTACAACCTATCCTTGGTCTAAGGTTTCCTTCCTTTAAAGATACATGCAGCTATTTAGTGTCTATTAAATATTTAAACATAATTAGCATAGCTTTAAGGTATGACTATAGCGCATTTAATTGCCTAATTTGTAGTGTAAATGAGGTGGATTACAAAAGTGATGAGCTAAATCCTAATTTAACATATCAATTATTAGAGAATATTGAAGCATGGATTTGTTTTATAAGTTAAGAGATCACCTTTGCATTTTTTTCACTTTTGTACACTTCTAATATAGCCGTTGTGGTTCCCCTTCAACCTATATAATATAGTAAGCTTACTTTTAATTAAGAGTCATAATATAAAGGAAGCTTTTGGTAGTGATTCTTTAAATTGTATTGTTTTGTTCCATTTCACTTTTAGACCTTTTATCTGAGTAAGTTCTTGTAGGATGGACTTATGAATCACCTAAAGGCATGTTTCAACCACATGATCTTGTATTTTCTTTATGGATTAAGGGAGTAGTTTAGGGAAATTTCTATAATCATTGCATGTGTTATGTTGGAAATACTTCAGAGGTTGTCTTTTAAATCTTCCTTGACTGTTTTATGATTTGCAATGTTTTCTCTAGTATTGGAGAGCTCTTTAGTGTTCATCAGAGGTCCTAAGTTACTCTAATTGTCATGCTAGAAGTTATTTGAGCTTCCATCTCCAGTAATGGATATGAATTCCATTCTCATATATTCTCACAACCTAAGAATATGAAGCATTGTCCAATAAGTGATAGCTGTGAGGCTAACATTCCAACAAACTTTCTTTTGACAGATAGTGTGAGTGGATCCACTTCATCTATAAGATCTCTTTTTCTATTAAGAGTATCCAAATCCTTCCGATGATTAGTATTTTATTGGTAATCTTGAATGGGTTAATGCCTAAACCCCCTTACTTCCTGAATAAGTAGATATATTGCCACTAAACCTCAGCAATCAATCTGTTTACTATGTCAATTGACCATAGGAAGCTTTTTAGCATTATTTTAATGGTTTTTCTTAAGTTCCTAGGGAAAGCTATATATGAGAACTAGAAGATGTGCAAGTTATTAAGCGCAGAGTTAATTAGTTGAGTTCTTTAAACAAATGTAAGGCTTTTGATACACAAATTATTAATCCTTTTTTGGATTCTTTTAATAAAATGATGAAACTCTCTATAAATAGGTCTTATAATAGTGAATGAAACTCCCAAATAGGTGTAAGAAGGGTTTATTACTTCAGGTTTTTCAAGTTTAAGAGCCAGGCGAAGATTCTAGTAGCTCTTATAGAAACTAGAAAATGGATTTTCTCCTTGTTTATTTCCAAACCAGATAATTCCTTAAATGTGTGAATGGGTGATATTAAAGTATACTTTGAATTAGGATCATCCCCTAAGAGTGAGAGAAATCATCTGCAAAATGTAAATTGAATATTTTTAGCCTATTATCTTTGTTTTAATATTTGAATTTCCAAGTTTATGACATGGCTTATGAGTTTAGTAAGAACTTCAATATTCATGGTAAGTAAGTGAAGTGGAATATGGTCTTTAATCTTAGAACTTTTCCACCTTTAATCAACTTGGTATATCCTTTATTGAATACTATAAGTGGTAGAATTAACACATTGATCAATCTAATTTATAAACTTTATAGGAAAACCAAACATAGTTAGAGAATGTAGGATAAATTCCAACTAATAAAGTCAAAGTATTTATGAAAATCTACCTTTGTAGCATAAATTTTCTTAAAGTGTTTCTTGATGTGATAAGATGTTATCTCCAATTAGCCCCCCTTTGATGAAAGCTCCTTGTGATAAGCTAATAGGAGGTTCCCAAGCAACAAGTCTTAAAGCTAAGAGCTTTGTGATGATTTTGTATAAGGTGTTGCAATATGAAATGGGTCTATAATCTTTTAAAGAGTTAGATTTGAAGTATTTAGAATAAAGATAATGAATCCCTTATTTAGTTCTTTCAACATATAACCTTACATAAAGAATTCGATGATTGCATCAGTAATTATCTGCTTAATGTAAGGCCACATTTTCTAAAAAAAGTAAGCATTAAATCATCTAACTATCTTTAGCTTAAGCTCAAGTAAAGCTTTCTCCACATCTACTTGACCTAAAGGATTAAGTAAGCTTTAACAAATATTATCTGAGATTTGAATCTATAAAGGATTGAAGAGGTCGCACAAAAGAATAACCATCAGAAGAAGAATCAAGTGTGTTTTAGAAGTACATGTAAGTTTTGCCCATTAGCTTAGCTTCAGATTGAACCAATTAACCATTCATTTTTAGTAAAGGGACAATCTTATTGAAGTTCTTTTTTAGACAGCACTATTTGTGGAAGAAAATATAGTTCTTGTGACCCTCTTTTAGTCATCGAGTTCTAGATCTCTACTTTAAGATTGAGGTGTTACTTTTAAAGCATTAGAATAGTTATTCAAAGGCATTTTTCCCTCGAAGTTACTTGAAGATATTAACATTATCTTGGTAGAGAGACTTTTGAGCCTGCGTCAAGTTGTTCTTTGTTTCAAGAACTAATAAGTCAATGTACTTGTAGCTTTTATGATTCAATTTCTTTAGTTTTTCCTTGATTAAAATGTTATTGAATAGTAATGCACTTTTCCTTTTGCAATCCAAGAACATAGTATAGATTTCAATTAAGGTCTGATAAGGGAAGTTGTGATCATTCAATGATTATTCATAAGATATGTCCATTCTCTTTATAATAAACTAGTTGTCATATTGTTTTTTATTCCAAAAATGAACTGGTTTTCTAGTTTCAAGTCAATAACCTTAATTTAATTTTCACTATCCTTCAATTCTACATTATAGTTCCTCAAACTTATGCTCTATTCAGCTTTAGAATGGTAAATATTGCTATTGAATTTTCCGATGATCATCAAAGGTGTGTTCATGATGCCATGGATCTTCTTGAGATTAGTTCCAAATGTTTAAAAAGAAAAATTGAAAACATACACAAAATTAACATGTTATATGATGCCCTCATACACGGTTTTAAGAGACACGTGTGTTATCTGATTAGAAATTTAAAAAAAATGAAGAACTCTTACTTTGTCATGATCATAAGTAACTATGATTCTACCACTATGGTGAGCTTGGTAATTAGAAATAAAGTCCAATGTGTTTCAGAAATGGTAATTTCCAACAGTTCTCCTCTTTTATCTTCGTTTCCTAAAGACTTAGATTTAAGACTCAAAAATTATAAAAATAAAAATAATTTTTTGCAGTCATAAATGTTGTGTAAAATTGTTTAAACACTATTACAATAACTCAAAATCTAATTCAAGATTATATATATATATATAAAATCTCCATCATAGTTTAAGAGGAACATCGAAAATTTAATGTGTTGCTATCTGCTTTTTCTTTAGAACTTATGCGGTAAGATTTTGTTGCTTTTAAGTTTAAAATTATGTTCTCACTTGCTTTTTGATGTATTAATTGATAGTACTCTTACCTTTACTTGCAAAAGTCACATTTTCATATTGTACAGCTTATTAATGTTGATTAAAGGCATTAATGTACGGTTCGAATGTTCAGGCAACTGATTTCTTTCTCGTTTTCTCTTCGAAAAAAGAGACATGAAGGAATGACGCCCAAAAACAAGAGAGCACAGTTACATAACCCAAACCATATGATCTCTTGTGTTTTGGAAGTAGGAAATGACACTCTCAATCTTTGGCAAAATCTTTCATTTTTTCAAATGAATTTAACATCCCATTTTCATAATAATTGATATTTATAATGATTTAAATAATAGTTCAATATCTCATTGCAGTTACGGTCAAACCATATGCATAGTTTAGTAATGAATGGTTGAGACGGGGAACTTTTGAAGATGTGGCTATTAATTTTGAAACTTTCTCAGTCATGTATGTTCGTTAGCAGTTGGAGGATGGGTTGCGTTTATGTCCTTTAGGAAGAATTAAGTTAAGTTTTCCCTTTTACTTTTTTTTTTGATGAAAGGTAAATTTGTATTCATCAAAAGAATTGGGTATGTACACATACAAAGGGGCATACCCCAGTCAAAAGGGAGGAACCTAACCCTCCTCATGAAGCCCAATAACCTCCTAACAAGGGGGTACAAAAATAATAAAAGGAACAAAAGGGCCCAAACGTCCTACAACTAACGTTGCATACAAGGAAGCCCAAGAATCACTCTACAAACAGGTGGGCTAAAAGCCAGCCACTCAACCGAACAGTAATACAAATGAACGCCCAAACGAGTGGGCCACAAGGCTCAACAAATTAACAGCCAAGCCGACGTCGTATCGCACCCAACGGAAGCAGCGTGAAACGCCCGTAAGGAGGTGCCTAGACGCAAACTCCACCAAAGGGAGGCGTCACCCAAAAGAGCAGTACACAACAAGACAAGAAAATAACGCCAGAAAGTCATTGCCTACTCGCCTGCGGGTTCCAAGGGCATCCATAAACCGCGGAATGTGCATGCAAAAGGAACCGCAGAGAGTAACCCGGCAAAGCACAATCCACATGGCCAAGCCAGCCCATCCTCCCGAATTCGCAGGACTATGTGAAGTTTGAAAACGGTAGCGTACCAACGGGAGGCGAGTAGTAATCCTCCATCAGAACACAATACCTCGAAACGGCGTCATGCAATCCCATATTGAAGCAACGACGTCGTAGGAACGCCCACAAAATGCAGACCCACAAAAATGAGTCCCGAAACCCAGCAATCCAACACTGCAAACAAAATGCCTGCCATCCAACACCAAACGACGACGAAGCAGCAACTCAACCAGTCGTGCAAATCCGCTGTCTCCACATAACCCCCATTCAGAGACGAACAAAACCACCCCCATGACAGACCGGCACGTTAGCCAACAATACTACCCCAACAAGGAACACAATACCCGCCACAGTAGCCAACCGAGATATCTACCCCACACCGGAAGGAGGGGGATCAGTTCGACAGCCCTGGAGTACATAAAGAAACACGTCATAAGAGAACCCCGTAGGAGGCAATGGACAACCGTCAGGGTTCAATATCGCCCACCCGAGAGGATGAACCAATGATGACAACACCGCATCAGCCACCAATAAAATGCCGTCTATACGACTCGGTCCACTTAAATTTAGAGGAAACGACACCGTAGAGACGCTCGACCCAAGGAGAGCAAAAAAACCTTCGCCACTCGTAAACCAAAAATCATACCACCTCGAACACTAAAAAGTAATGAGATCACTCGGGTAGATATGATACAAAAGTTTATACATAGAAAGTCGAATCTTAGTGGCAACATCTCGAACGGTAAATGTAGCACCCTCCGTAAGCACTGCATTTCGGATTTTCCATATGGTATAAATAGTGCATAGGAAGGCAATCCAAATGGCTTTGCTCCGCAAGAGAGCCCCCTTGGCCTCGATACGGATCCATTTAATAGCCCGCAAGAGAGAACCCATTTCACGCCGGATACCCAACCACTGACGAACATCCCTCCACACTGCGTTCGTAAATGCACAATTAAAATATAGGTGGCCAATAGTTTCCGCCGCCCCGTGTGGACACAGGAGGCAGGTCCAATCGATATCAAGAAACAAGAGATTATCTTTCGTAGGCAAATGATTCCGTAAACCCAACCAGGCAATAAAAGAATATTTCAGAGGGATAAACCTTCGCCAGATAAAGGACATCCAGGGGCGATTTGGAAGTTTCGGACGTAACAACTCATACACCTTCCCCGACACCAGCCTACCATTAAAACAAAGTTTTGGTAATTCAGAAGAGATCCCCAAGCGGCCACCTAATCGGTCCAGTAAACTATCCTGGATGTAAACAATTTTTTTCATTAATAAAGAGTCCCAGGGATGGGGGACCCAATCCCAGATTGACATTCCCCGCAGATAAACTGCATGAATCCACTTGACCCATAGGGAATTGGCTTCAGCATGAATATTCCAAATGAGTTTCGATAACAATGCGAGGTTCCAAACTTTACAATTCTTCAGACCAAGTCCACCCTCGTCTTTAGGCATGCATATACTGTTCCAAGCTACCCGAAAGTGCTTCCCGCCCCATAGGAATAGACGACACATAGAGGCTATTTTATCCAACACCACAGTGGGAATGGGAAATGCTTGTAACCAGAACGCTAAGATACCCTGAACAACAGAACTAATAATCTCTACTCGGCTAGCATAAGATAATGTGTGCCCATTCCACCTGGTCAAACAAATGTCAATCGAGTCCAGAAGGCTCGAATATTGTAACACTGAAACTTTCATCGGGGCTAGAGGTACGCCTAAATAACGAACCAGGAAGTCCCCTAAATCAAACTTCGTCAGCTGCAAAATGTGCTCACGCTCCAGCCCCCAAACACCGCCTAGAAAAATGTTTGATTTGGTGGGATTAACCTGCAGACCCGCCACACGTTTCAAATCCTGTAAGCAATTTAATAAAATATGAACCGAAGGAACATCACCACGGGAAAATAGCATAAGATCATCCGCGAATGCAAGATGAGTAATACAAAGTTGTTGGCATTTCGGGTGGAAATTGAAATCAGAAGCTGTGGTGTGACATTTAAGAACGCGGGAAAGATATTCCAAGCAAAAGAAAAATAAGAACGGCGACATTGGATCCCCCTGACGGAGCCCCCGATGACCTCGGAAAAAGCCATGAAGGGATCAATTGATAGAAAGCGAGAAGGAAGTCGTGGTAACACATTCCTCAATCCACGAAACAAACCAAGGAGGGAAACCAAGAGCGGTCAACAAATCCAACAGAAATTTCCAAGAGATCCTGTCATATGCTTTAGCAAGGTCAATTTTAACCAGGCATCGCGGTGAGATCCTCTTACGACTGTAACCCCGGGCTAATTCCTGGGCGAGGTAGATGTTCTCCTGTAGTTTACGCCCCGGTATAAATGCGGTTTGTGCTGTATCCACAAGACTATCAACCACCCGTCTCAACCGTTCAGTAAGAAGCTTGGAGATCACTTTATAGGTGACATTCATACACGCAA
>JANSVB020000125.1:918077-936195 GCA_025504935.2 Erythroxylum haughtii | reverse complement strand
AAGTCCAACTTAATTCAAATTTCACTTTCTCCTTTATAGACCTTTTATGTGTGACCCATTAGGTTCCTAATATGTTGACCATGATTATAAATTCTAATTCTAATTCATATTTTTTTAAATTTATCTTTAATTCCTTAATTAAACAATTTATAATCATAGTTTATGATCAACGTCTAACAACCTGTCATGACTACCCAAATATTAGGAATGTCAAAGTGGTTTGGCTTAACATGTCTATGCATGACTATAATATATAAATTAATCATTTCATCATCTAATGTTCAAATTAGAATTAGATATAGAATTCGTGTCTACTTTAAATAATCCAATTATGTTCATTCTTGCTAATTAGTAAATAATTTATAATTGATATTTGAATTTTTTTTCTAAATTTGAATTTACTCTAGCCAGAGATTCCCAAAATTATTACTAATCAAGAACAACAAATCATTTTCTCTAATTACTTTAGGACGACGAATTCTTTATTGATTTATTCAACATCTCCACATAGTTCATACTATATCTACTAACTATCAAATTGAACTACTTCAAGAATAGAACATAAGTAGCATCAAATCATAGTAATTTCTACATGAGATAACTTTGATAATCTCAAGTTTAAGGAACAATTATACAACTATCATAATGAGATAATCCATAGACACACAAGTAATGTTCCATTCGGGATTCTCATAATTGGGTCAGTTCAGTGAACTTATTCTCTAATAAGTACCCAAATGGTTGTTTAAGTATCTCTACACTTTAATATATGAGATCGATTACTTTCTTCCTAAGAAAGAAACAAACATATGCTAGTCTAACAATTTCATCAATATCCCATCTTGATGAAACTATGATTAGGAACATTTTGAGAATAATACAAAATGCAATTTGAGTCTCATAATTATAATCACATTATAATTTCTAATTGCATAATAATTATTATAGGGATTTTATCTTTATGATTAATAATTAAAAATTAACAAATACATAAAGATAAAGAATGCCTTTTATTGAATAAATTTTTTTATACAAATAAATATATAACTAAAAATTGACTACAAGGGCATAAACCAACAGTTATTATTACTACTTTTAGTAATTTTATTATTCTTGATATTTGCAAGATATTGTTAGCTGTTATGATCATTTAATATTTTGTTGAGTATGTGAATTTATAAATTGAGTAACTTATGTATGGATATTAAAATTTAATAATAAAATATGCTTTTAAAGTTTATATATTTGTATATTGCTGATTTATTGCATCCTTTTTTGATTTCGCCTGTGGCTTATAAAACTTTAGGAATGACCTTAGTTATAATGCTGATTTAACAATGATTCTAGCCTCGGAGTTTCCTTTATTATTTGCTGAAAAGCTTGTAATGTTTTGTGATATTTTGACAGGGTAGGCTAAAAAGGAATTTTTTGCTAAATGTTTATAGCTAATTAGAGTAGAATAATTGGAGTGTAAACTTGGTTACCACGCAGAAGAATAAAAGTGCTGTAATTATTGATTCAAAAATATGATCTCTTTATAAATAGTGTTATTACACAATTAGAATGCATAAACTGCTATTTTGCAATATATAATAGATAGGAAAAATATCTAATAAGTTGATACTCGCAAAATATATCATAAGAAAATGTAATCAGAATGTCAAAAAAAAAGAAAAAAAAGAAAATGTAATTAGGATTATGCGAGAATCTTCAGGTACTATGATGGGCGTTGTCTAGGCTAAATTGGATCATCTGGATCATATTCTTCCTTTTCATTCTTTTTTTTTGGACTGTCACTTAATTTTGATTGATTGATCCCATAAATAGGAAACGTCAAAAATCTTTCTTGATGTAAAAGACATCAATTTGTATGAAGTATTGAATACTGACCACGCTCTACAAGAAAGCTACTGAATGCTGTCACGTGCGTGATACACGAGATATGAAAATGACTTTGTCGCGTGATAAAGGGCTACAGAAACAGGTCCGAGCTGGTGACGGTGAGTGAGTGAGTGAATAGGTGACAATTATCATGTTTTCGCCGACTTTAATCACCAAAACTTTGAATATCAGGACCAAACCCCATGTGCAGGGGCGTCCACGTACCCTATACTCATTCCGGCCCCACCCAACATTTCTCCAGTATGCTCCTTCTCTAAGTCATGTCATTTGGAGATGACCGGATGGTATAGTCTGTTCTAATGAAGACATATATTGGATCTTCAGTGTTGTTTTGGACTTTTGGTCAGTTAAAATTGTAAAAATGGACTAACAGCGACTATAATTTGCCATCCTAATGATCACGGGTTGGTTTGGTGTAGTTGCTCCACCATTTTTAACCATTCATCACTCAATAACATACACCACTAACCTACCTTACACGTGTAGTTTTCCTACCCACGTTCCAAAATTACCAGCAAATACTTGATAAAGCGAGCTTGTCTTTCGACATGCTTTCTTATGTTACGAACCCACTTTAGTCTAATTCAACCTAGCTGCTTTTGCATCTACCGATCTACAAAGTCCAAAAAATGATAAGCTCATATTTTTCTCACCTACTTCACCAACAAATTAATATTACCATTTAGCCTTCTAATGAAGCTAAGATTAAGATAGGATTTGCATCATGTTCAGTTTGTTTTCAGATATTCGAGCCATGTAAGCTCCGTCAACAGTCTGTGACCATTTACATTTTACAACCCCTGGTTTCCGGAATTTTTTAACTCGAACTCATCATGACCGTAACGCACCACAGCTTGTCAAATCAATTCTCATATTATTTATTAGTCAGTCGGGTGTGGGGGCATTTGAGTAATTTGACAAGTTCATTAATAAACAATCACAAGCTGACAAGAGCAGGTTTTTCCAGGCTCAGGCTTTGGCGGGATGTCTCTATTATTAATTACAAATCCGTAAGCTGTAAGCTCATATTTCAACTTCAATCCAAATCAACGCCATCGTTGCACCTTACAAGCTAATTACTAATCAAACCCAGCTAAGCTAATTCACAACACACGACCAAACACATCTCCTTCCCAGATTCACACACCTTGTCCAAAACCCAAAACAGGGACCGCAAAAACTTCGTTTTCAAGATTCCCTGCTCTCGCTTCCGCTTTAAGCACCTGTAGATCCCGCCCTGGTGGGTACTTCATCTTTAACTTGACTCCGCCATTATTCTTTTCTCTGCTAAAATATTCTGTGATTTTGATTTGCGCTTTTAAGTCCACGATCTAAGTTTATAGCTTTTGGCTTATACAGTTAGATATCGCAGCTCACCGAGTTGCATTTTCTGTTCTGTGCGTTTCTGTTGGCGTTTTTCTCTATTTTTCTAAAGTTTTCCTATCGGGGGTATTTGGACTCTTGTTCTGCTTTTCTCTGTAAGTTGTTTGGCATTTTCTTATACACGAAACAACTGGGTTCTTATTACTTTTCTTGTTTGAACTTCCGTGTTATTTCACTTTTTTTAAAAGGGTGCATTTTTCTTGCCACATCAGTTGGGCATTATGTTCGTTTTGGATCCTTTGCTCTCTGCTCCTTTGGTGTCAGTCTCACTGAACACCTCCAGGCTTTACTCTCAAGTGGATGCATTTGCTTTAGTTTTTGCTTGTCTTTTGACCTTGTCCAGTTCCAAAGCTTTCTGCTTCTCGTAGATCGTTCTTGGTATTACTTTTTATCCGGAATTTGAAAATCTTTTCTTTAGTTTGGTGGTTTTGGAAATTTCTGCCCAACTAGCCGTTACGAGCTTCAATTTCCTCTATAGATTTTGAGCTCGTTACTGCATTTCTCTTATTTTTGTTTTAGAGTTGTTAGATCTTGTGCTATTTATCCGCTATTTATGCTACTAGTCAAACCGGACTCAAGAGCTTGACTTGAGAGCGATTGATGTTAACTTGGTCAAGGAGCTAATTTATATGCATTGCATCTTGGGTTTTCCTAACATCTTATTTAAGTCTTTTGCAACTGCAGGATCTTGGTGCTATTGCCTAGAAAGATCTTATTCAATTTCCCTTTTCATAAGGATCAGTTTATAGATTACAATTTGGTTCACGCACACATATGCACGTTTTGTTTAATGGTCGTTTGTTGCATATAGCTCACTGAAAATTTTAGATGCCTTCTGGGGCCATATTGATGAGCTTGCTTTTTCTTCTGTTTTTTCATTTCTTATTGAACTCTCGAGGGCCATTTTTCATGTCCAATCTTAGGAAATGTTTACTATCCTTAGACTTATTGCCTGCTCTGTACTCCTTGTGTATTTATTATACCTAAAATGCTTTGCAGCCAATCATAGATTGATTATGCAGTAATGTCAAGGATCACCAAGTGGAAGCTTGAGAAAACAAAAGTGAAGGTGGTCTTCAGGTTGCAATTTCATGCTACACATGTAAGTTTGTGTTTTACCTGCTTGGGGTTGTCACTTTGATAAATTATATAGGTGTCTACGTATCTACTATGTCAGATTCATCAATTATGAATTCTTCTTTTTCCTGAGCTATATAGGTCAATATTTTTGTCAGACATAGACTCTTTCATTCACAACTACAAAAATGATCTTAATGTCCCTAAACCACTTCAAAGAATGTATTCAGGAGCTCACCCATAAAGAAAAGCCATAACCCTTAAAACCATTGATGTAGGAGATAAGTTTTATTGTATAAATCCTTTTAACTTTAATGTACTCAACTTTGAATATGCCAACAGTATGATAAACATGTTGCAAGGAAATAAACTGTTATACTGAGGCAGGAATTACATTCTGACAGTACAATAAACCATTATGAATCTTTGTTCCTTAAGGAATTGTTTTTTTTATTAGGTATGTTAACAAGTTTCTTACAAATTAGACATGGAAATAATTTTCCAGATCAAAGATATGAGTTTGTCATTATGTAACTTGTATATGTATCTGACTTTCTGTAGTAAATCTTCTATAGAACAACCTGGAACATTACTATAATCATAGTATATAATGGATACTTTGGTATTTTAAATCAGAGAAATAAATAAAGCAAAAATCGTTCAGAATGTCCTCATTCTGAGTTAGGCTGGAATCTGTGCGTAACATGTTCTGAAACAGCAGTAGATCTGAACTTTTTCTAGAGTGGTGGCTTAATTACCTATGCGTCTTGTTGGAATTTGGAGATATTCTACCTTTTTCTTGATCTAGTTTATGGGATCTTATGTGTCTATTTAATTACATAAGTATTCCTGTTTAATGTAGATTCCACAATCAGGATGGGACAAACTTTTTATATGTTTCATTCCTGTGGATTCTGGAAAAGCAACTGCAAAGACGACCAAAGCCAATGTCAGAAATGGGACTTGCAAATGGGCTGATCCTATCTATGAGACTACAAGACTTCTCCAAGACATTAGAACTAAGAAATTCGATGAAAAGCTTTATAAACTTGTTGTAGCAATGGTAGATTCTCTTTGAACTATTCTTCCCTGGATTCTTTTTATTTATGCTACATAATGTTTGCTACATTGTGTGTTTCTCATAGAGATGTATTGTCTATGATCTCAATCTGTTTAACATTAGGGGTCTTCTCGATCTAGTGTCCTTGGTGAGGCTATCATCAATCTTTCTGATTATGTTGATGCTCTAAAACCCCTTATTGCTGCTGTGCCTCTCCATGGATGTGATTCAGGAGCTATTTTACATGTGAGTATTTTTGAATCTCATACATTGTGTTTCTTTTAAAAAAATTGTGAATTGTTCCTTGTTGGTGTGTCATACTTTAATAGAATAGGATGCGTACTTGTGGCTCCTAGTAGCTATATCTCCTAATCATTATTGATTTACTGAATTATCTCAAGTTTTAAAATTCAGATTCTCATTATTTATGCCCAACCATAATGTGTTGTTTGCCCTCAGGTTACGGTACAACTTCTCACTTCTAAGACTGGCTTCAGGTACTTTGTAATATTTATGCTTCATGTTTCACCTCTTTCTGTATACCTATTTGTTACTTTAATGACGTTCAGGGAGTTTGAGCAACAGAGAGAACATAGAGAGAGGGGTTTCCTTACTGACCAGAATAGTCCTGATGAATCTTCTGGTGGAAAAGAATTATCCTCAGAAGATATAATTGATCAAATGGATAAGGTTCGGTAATTTTTTACTTAAGTAATCTAGTTGCATGTGAATTACTCTTTTTTTTTTTGTTTGATTGTCTGTATGGAAGTTTAGACTGTGTTTGCTGAAATAAGCTTAGTTCATTAAAAAATGAGGATCTATATCTATTAGCATGAACTCACAAGTCTTTCCATGTTGGATAACAAGCTTAACAATGATTTTGTGCTATTAATTACACAAGACAGGATATTTTGGCTTGCAGTCTTGTGAATTATGGTTTTAACTTCCTAGCAATGAAAATTTGATATATTGTTGATGTAGGACAAGTAGAAGACCTATTAACTAGTAGCTAAAAATCATAAAATTAGGTAATATGGCTGATATTAGACTGTTGGAATATCAAGTTTCAGGTTTGAATGTTGGCTAGGAATGCTAAAATTTCAAATTTTATATAGCTGAAATTTTAAGGTTTGACTGCTGAAAATTTAAGCTTAAGATTTCAAAGTTTAATATGCTAAAAGTTAGGATTTTGGTTGCTGGAATTTTGTGGTGAACACAAAGAATGGAAGGTAGGAAATTAGGAATAACTTCTATTCTATCACTCTTAGAAGAAAGCATCACACCTTCTAGTTGAAAGCTCAAGTTTGTATAAAAATTTTAGGTTATTTATTATTGATGAAGATTTGAATAAAGATATATATACAGTTCTTAGAACCCTTATTCTAGTAAGAAAGAGTTCCTAATTTAAATCCTATTATGATAGAAATTCTATAAGTCTTATACAACTAGGATAATTTATCTAAAATAGAATAACATATACTATTATTTCATATCTAATAAGGAATCCAAACACAATCTAAATTTCAGCCTACTTTGATGTCAACTCAATTCCCAATCCTCATTCCACCAAATTAAAGTTTATGGTTGACTAATCTTGCCTCTTTTATTTCTTTTATAAACTTTTAAGTTTTGTTGCATTAATTCTCCTTGGCTTGTCTGAAGTCGTCCTCAACATAGAATGTGATAAATACTAATCATATAAGTCTTGGTTCAAGTTCTGAAATTCAGATTCTAAAATCCAAGTAATGTTATCAGTCTTTGATATCCTCCATCGCTTGTGATCACAATTTGTTCACCAAGAACATCCTCTATTTCCTCTTTAAGATGAGGAGGGATTGGAATTCTTACAATTGCAGTAGCGGCATGCTCATCTTGACTATGATAAATAGTTAATTTTGCAACATTAAAAATAAGACTTATTTCCACGTCACTTGGTAATTCCAAAACATTAACATTAGCTCTTATCTTCTTAATGATCTTATAAGGTCCAACATTCCATGAATGAAGTTTCTTATATTTGCTTTTTTGAAAACACTCTGGACGAATTCCAACCGTCATCATGTCCCCTTTATTGAATTCCCTCAATTGACGATGTTAATCAGCATGTTCTTTATACGACAAATTGTTGGTCATTATCTTTCGTCCTATCTCATCAAAGATGTCCCTTATATGTTGTGCAAAACCTTTAGCTTCAATACTAACTTGTGTTGTTTGTGGTAAAGGAACCAGATCAGTAGGCTTCCCTAGTTGAACTCTCGAGACTATGTCAAAAGCTCTTACTAGTAGACCTATTTATAGAACTTGATGAATATCCTTGAACAACCTAGAATGGTTTAGGAGAACCAAACAAACCCACAAGCAATTAGCTATAGAAAATGATGATAATCATTACATCTCCTACTCCCTCTACATACAACAGAAATTGTAACAAACTAGGAATATTCCCAAATAACAGAATGGCTCTTATTTAGCCACTTGTCCACTGGTCCCAGGAAGTTTATTCTTCCTTTTACGTTGGAATACCAGTCTGTACCTTCTAGACGGATTTGGTTTTTCATCATTTCTCCCCACTAAAAGAGCCACCTTGTCCTCAAGGTGGAAATTTGGGAATTGTTGTTCTATAACTGAGGCTTGCTCGTAAGAGTCTTCAAAATCAGGAAGATCTTTCCAACGAATCAATACTTCAGTTACTTTATTTGAGCATGTTCTAACGTCAAGAACCTCTGTTGGCTGAACAAGGAGTTCTTACTCTTCATTGAGGCCAAGGGGCAAAGTAGGCATATTTTGGTTGTTGGACACAGCTTTCCTCAGTTGGGAGATATGAAACGTGTGGTGGATCTAGGAAGTTGGAGTTAATCCTAGCTTGTAGGCCACGGTTCCCACTTTTTCTATGATTTTGAATGGCCCATAAAAACGACGGCTAAGCTTTTCATTTCTCTTAGTAGCCAGTGATTTGAATCTGTAAGGTTGAAGCTTGATATAAACAAATTTCCCCACAAAAAACTTATATCCCTTTTATGATGGTTAGCGTGGCTTTTCATCCTATTTTTGGCCTTCTCCAGACGTGAGCGAAGTTCCTCAAGTATAGCATCCCTTTCACCAAATCTTTTGTTAAGTTCCTGCACTTTAGAGCTGAGAGGAGTTTAATGTAATAGGGAAGGGGGATCCCTTCCATACAAAGCCCTAAAAGGGGACATTCCAATACTCTTGTTGTAACTGGTATTAAACTAGAATTCTGCCCATGGCAGCCACTGTGGCCAAGTTTTTGGCTTGGAATATGAGAAGCATCTTGGATTTGACCATCGGATTGAGGATGTTATGCAGAAATGAGATAGAGTTCGATGCCACAAAATTTAAAGAGTTCCTTTCAAAAGTAACTTACAAAAATGGGATCCCCGTCGGACACTATTGTTTTGGGAATTCCATGTAATCGAATAATCTCCTTGATAAAAATAGCAGCCATATACCCTTTGCTATGTAAGGATGATAGAGTGATATGAATGAGCATATTTTGTCAGCTGATCAACTATTACTAGGATAGAGTCCATGCCCATAGCTTTAGGAAGCCCATTGATAAAATCTATTGAGATATCTTCCCATACTCTTTCTGGGATTGGAAGAGGTTGTAGTAGTCCAGCAGGGGCTAATGAATCGTACTTCACTCTTTGGCATATTTCACAAGATCTAACAAATTCTTTAAGTGTTGCTTTCATACCCTCCTAGTAGAAAACCATAGCAATCCTTTTGTAAGTTCTAAAGAATCCCGAGTGGCCCTCAATAGGAGAAGAATGACTTACTAGTAGAATTTGTGGAATTAATGTAGATTTCTTGGATAGAACCACTCGATCCTTATAGTACAAGTGTCCTTGCTATAGCTTGAAGTTTGGATGATTGCTAATGTCAAGTAGCAGATCCTGAGTAATAGCCTTCATCCGAGGGTCTAGTTGCAGCTCATCTTCAATTTGTTTCCATCCTCCAAATGTCAAGGTTGATAAAGGAAACAACTGCTGCTCTGATGTTTCCACCCTTGACAAGGCATTAACAACCTTATTTTCTTTACCCGGTCGATATTGGATCTCGAAGTCAAGTCCCATAAGCTTCATGACCCATTTATGTTGGTCCTCCGTGGCTAACCTTTGCTCCCATAAATGCTTCAAACTCCTTTGGTCTATCTAGACAATAAATCTCCTTCCAAGCAGATAATGTCTCCATTTCTTAACTGCAAAAACTACAACCATTATTTCTTTCTCATAAATAGATTTCAATTAATGCTTGACTGTAATAAGCTATGGGTCTCCTGGCTTGCATTAGGATAACTCCTAATCCCCTCCCTGACGCATCAGTCTCCACAATAAATTGCTGATTGAAATCAGGCATTGCAAGAACCAACAATGAGCTAAGTTGCTGCTTTAGAGTGTTGAAGGCATCTTCAACTTCATTGCTTCAGGAAAAAAACCTTCTCATAAATCTGGACAAATCTTCTATAATATCCTGACACCCTAAGGAATCCTCTCAATTTCTTCACCGTTTTATGTCGAGGCCAAGATATCATGTGCTGCACTTTGTAAGGGTTTGCAGCAACTCCCCGGTGTGATAGTATTGGCCAAGGTACTCAATGTGCTTCTAAATGAAACTGCATTTCTTCAAGTTCACTACCAGATGATGTTCTGCTAGTTACTTAAATACTACCCTCAAGTGTTCATAGTGTGTTTCCCTATTGCAGCTATACACCAAGATATGGTGAAAAAAACACTAGGACAAACTTTCTAAGAAAGGGTCGGAATACCTCATTCATGATTGCTTGAAAGGTGGTAGGAGCGTTCTTGAGTCCGAATGGCATAACCAAGAATTCGTAATGTCTTTCGCATGTTCGGAAAGCCATCTTGACAAAATCTTCATTTCTGACTCGTATTTGATGATAACCAGACTTGAGATCTAGTTTGGTGAAGAGGTTGGCTCCCTGAAGTTCATCCAACAACTCATCAATCACCAATATGGGAAACTTATCTGAAATGGTTAGTTCATTTAATGCCCTGGAGTCAACACAAAACTGCCATTCACCATTCTTCTTCTTGACAAGCAGAGCTAAGCTTGCGAAGGGGATGTTATTGTGCCTTATGATTCCCGCAACCATCATTTCCTTCACGATCTTCTCAATCTCAGTTATCTGGTAGTGGGGATATTTATAAGGCCGGATATTGGGTGGTTGAGCTCCATATTTTAAGGAAATAGCATGATCGTTGAACCTTTGCGGTGGTAGTCCTTGGGGTATTGTAAATACGTTCTGGGCTTCTTCAAGAAGCTGCTCTAGTTGGACATCTTTTTGTGTAGATAGGTCTCGTGTTTCCTCCGCTGAATTAAGTTCCACCCTCCAGGCAATGCCTTCCTCCCTTGCGGTTTTGAGTACTGTCTTTAAGGTCACCTGTGTTTGAGCAAGTGCAGGGTCCCCCACAAGAAAAACAGTCTTCCTATCCTGGTGAAACTTCATTGTCAACGTTCCCTAATTTGCTTCCACGTTCCCAAAGGTGCTAAGCCAAGCCATCCCAAAAATGACATCAACGCTCCCTGGTTGAAAGGATAGGAAGTCTTGGGTAATTGGAATACCTTGCAGTAAAAAAGATTGGTTTCTGCAAATTCCTTGGCCGTGTATATACTCCCCATTTCCAATCAATACCCCAAAACACTTGGAGTTGTCTACCTCTAGCTTCAATTTGTCAATCATGACCCTGTAACTCCCCTTTCATCTTCATCGTGTGGTATGAAGACACTCCCACCAGCGATTGTGGCGATAGCTCAGTCGTGTTTTGCTCAGCCCTTATTTCAACTGTTTTCGTTTCTTCATGCGGGAAATGTTCTCCTGTGTTTTCATATTCCTCTTCATTGGTGGTAATAAGCAACTGAAGGTTAGGTAACTTACAACGATGCCCTTGCTGCCATCTTTCTTCGCATTTGAAACACAACCCCAAGTTATGATGTCGCTAGATTTCGGCATCGGAGATCGCCTAACCTCCCCGTTCTCCCTCATGTTATGCACTAATGTTTCACGATGGAAGTTTCCTTAGCTTTGTTCTCTGTAATTGTTTAGTGCATGAGTGGCCACCTGCTTGGTGTTGGGCTATTGTCGTGGCACACTATCGACTGCACTCATTGTCTTTGTATTGGACCACATTTTTGGTCGAGTCGCTCGGTAAACTGCTACTCTCACCATGGCTTTATTTTTGTCCTCCACTTCTTGAGCCACCTCCATTATTTCTAACAGATTTTTGGGTTTGAAAAGCATGACTTCCGCTCGTATCTTAGGGGTTAAACCCCACTTAAAAATACTATGGAGGTATTTCCCCGGTACCTCTTGTAGATTGGCAGACTACATCTCAAACATCTCCCTAAATTCTTCCACTGAGCCATCCTGCTTCACTTCCAACAACAAATCAAACATGTCACCTACTTTTGTTGTATGGAAACGAAGAATCAAGGAATCTTGAAATTCCTTCCAGTTGGGAAGCCCGATATGATTTTTAATCCACCGATACCAGTGAAGTGCCCTTCCTTCCATGCAAACTTCGGCCAATTTTACTTTGTTCTTTCGACAAGGGAGCACATTTGGAAATACTGTTTTGCCTTGAAAATCCATGCCTGTGGATTGATGCCGTCGAAGACTGGCCTTTGTATCTTATGCATGGTGGTCTCGATCTTGTCCCCTGGTTTTGAAGGTGTCTTCATCCTCGACTTCTGACCACATCGCAAATTGGTCATGGCAGATGATTGGTCATCTTCTGCAGTTTTTAACAAGATACGTTCCACCTTGACATCATTCTTTGCATGTCTCGGATATCCTTCTGAGTAGAGGTAAACCTTTCCTCCAGACTGGGAACAACTTGTTTTAATCCTTCTGGGTCTTTCTCAATTCCATCTATCTTCTCCATTCTCGTAAGTGCCATACCCAATCGTTACGTGCTCCGATACCACTGATGAATATCCTTGAACAGCCTAGAATGGTTTAGTAGAACCAAACAAACCCACAATCAATTAGCTATAGAAAACAATGATAATCATTACACCCTCTCTACATATAACAGAAATTGCAACAAACTAGGAATATTCCCAAATAACATAATGGCTCTTATTTAGCCACCTGTCCACTGGTCCCAGGAAGTATTCTTCCTGTTACGTTGGATACTAGTCCGTACCTTCTGGACAGATTTGGTTACTGTATGCAAATTCTATCATAGGGAGAATTAGGTCCCAATTTTTTGCATAGTCTCCTATTAAACATCTTAACAAGTCCCCCAAGCTTCTATTCACCATCTCTATTTGTCCATTAGTTTGGGGATGGAAAAAAACTTGAAAATTGAAGCTCTGTGTTCAATATTTTTCATAGAGTTCTCTAAAAATAACTCATAAACTTCATGTCATGATCAAATACGATGGTTAAAGTTAATTCACGAAAACGTACAACCTCTTTGAAGAATAATTTAACAGTGTGGATGACATCATAAGTCATAACCAATATATTTGTAAATGGTTTCATAACGAAATCACATGGCTTCACTACAACATAGGTATCAAGAACATACATATTGCTGCTTCTTGTAGTCAAAAGCACTAACTTGCCATCATTGCTGAATTTTGACTTTGCAAATGTTCTCACATCTTTTTTATTCCTATGTTGTACTAATTGTTCATCTTCATTGAAGTCTACTTCTCTTTCATCAGCCACTGCAACATAAGCTTCATCATCAACACCGATCATATCATCAAGTTTTGAACCAACAAGCTCCAAAATCCCTAGTAGTTGTTGGTTAATCTTTTCAGCTCCATGTTCTGTTATCTTAGCTTCTTGTCCTATTCTTTCAACCTATCGCACTGTTGTTTCAGCTTCTGGTTTATTTGTTTGAACTTGTTGTTTAATTGTTTCAACTTTAGGGTTTGCCAAAGAATCCACTTCGTTTTGTTTTTCTTCATCTTTAATGCTTTGTTCATTTCCTCTACTGTCAAACTCTCCATGTCATGATCATCTTCCGTTGTCAGTCTCTCCATATCATTAAGTATTTGAGCACCTTCTACATGTAGGCTCTAAGATTTGAATTGATCTACTAAATTTAAGGAATCGAAATCAGTACATGATTTTTCAGTAAATATTTTCCCACACATTGCGTGCTTTTTATCAATATCAGTTCCTTCTTTTTGCTTATTACCACGTTCTTTTATTCAAGATCAGGTATAGGTTGTTGGTTCGTATAGTTTTTTCTTGTGGGAGTTTTGACTTTTAGGGAATGTATGTCAAGGGTGTCTATCCTCTCCATAATTTGTTGAACATGTATTCTTATGGGAGTTGTTACATGTAAGTTTTGGAGCACCTTGTAAACGAGGATCATTGATACCCAATGTTTTTGCAATATTAAGAAGTACTTCATCTTGATCTAGGTGGCTAAATATTCTTTTATATGCCCTTTCATTTTGTGTCGCCATTGTAAACCAAAGCTTTAATACCAAATTGATGTAGGATAAATAGAAGACTTATTAACTACTAGCTAAAAATCACAAAATTAGGAAATATGACTGATATTAGGCTATTGGAATATCAAGTTTCAGGATTGAAGTTTGGCTAGGTATGTTGAAATTTTATATTTTGTATAGTTGGAATTTTAAGGTTTGATTGTTGGAAATTTAGGCTTAGGATTTCAGGTTTTAATATGTTGGAAGTTTGGATTTTGGTTGCTGGAATTTTGTGGCGAACACAAAGAATGAAAGGTAGGAAATTAGGAATCACTCCTAGAGTTTAAGAATCACTCATAGAAGAAAGCATCACACCTTTTAGTTAAAAGCTCAAGTTTGTAGAAAAAATTTAGGTTGTTTATTATTGATGAAGATTTGAATACACATGTATATACAGTTCTTAGAACCCTTATTCTAGTAAGAAAGAGTTCCTAATTTAAATCCTATTATAATAGAAATTTTATGTCATACACAACTAGGATAATATATCTAAAATAGAATAACATATACTACAATTTCGTATCTAATAAGGAATTCTAACACAATCTAAATTTAAGTCTACTTTGTATCAACTCAATTCTCAATCTTCCGTCTACCAAATTAAAGTTTGTGGTTGACTAATCTTTCCTCCTCTGTTTCTTTTATAAACTTCAAGTTTTTTTGCATCAATTGCACTTGTAACATGAGATTTGCATGATTTCAAATATATCTTGGTGGCTCTTTGGGATTATGAATCAGTCATCCTATGTCATGTATTAGTGTTCCAAATTCAGAAGCATGCAAGCTATCTCAATCAGTTGTTTCCTTCTTGCAGTGTTCCAAATCCATAAGCATGCAAGCTATCTCAATCAGTTGTTTCCTTCTTTCTCTTTGTTGGCTTTCTTTTTCCTTTTTGATTAGTTAGGCTAAAAACTTGGGATTGTGACTCAATCATCCTATGCAATCTACTAGTGTTCCAAATCCATAAGCATGCAGGCTATCTCAATCAGTTGCTTCCTTATTGCTCTTTGCTGACTTTCTTGATTTTTCTGAATTAATTAGGCTGAAAACTTACTCCTTGAAAGGATACAAATATTTATAAAATACTGATGTGTTTTTTGTTGGATTTAGTTACGGGATGACTCATAGAGAAGTCCTCTTTCCCTGTCTAGATCCTATGGTTGTTGTTCAGAAAGCTTGTCTTTGACAAGCTTTTTATCAACTATTTTTACGAAAAATTCTAACTGCCTTCTTATTCATTGTAATGCCTTTTAAATGGGCTTAGTTCATGGAGTTTTTGGGAAGTAAAATGGAATAGGAATTTTCTAACGTATTCTCTTACTAAAAAAAGACTTATGAAAATAATAGATTTCCTAAATAAGATGACTACTGCCTAAATAAGGTAACTACTGCAATTATTTCCTATTCATTATGATTTTGTTGTATATTTCTTTCGTAAGATGCATATTGCATATCATTACTCCCCCTAGACAAGCAACCTTGGATAACTTGGTTGCCCTTCATCCTCTTCTTGGGATTCTACCAATTTCACCTAGAGCAGCTTCTTACATTTATGTCCTCTATAGAATGCTTTATCACGTTGAAGCAACGCTCCTTTGCCCTTTGTTCCTCCAACTGTCTTGGTTAACTTCTTAAAAAAAAGGTGTATTTAATACTGAATGTTGTCCTAGAATTTTTCTTCTCTACAATTCTTCCTCCAAGATTGTTACTGAACTGCTCTAAGCAACTGTTGCCTTAGGATTCCTCCCTAGACCAACGTGGTTGCTTCTCAATTTCTTATCGTAAGTGTGGGCCAATGGCAACTCCTAAATTGTTTGGTTGTTGCAATTCTGTTGCAGTCGTTCCATCACACCAGCATGAACAGGTTGATTTATTTCTTTGTCGTAAGCTCTATGATCAGCACCAACAAGGATTGGAACTCCTTCTATTAATCCTCCGCCGTTCCTATCTACCTTACGTTGGCTAATTCACTTGGGGTTTGAGGCTCATAGGAGGACCGAACCTTAAGTGACATTGCTTCATAAATGTCTCTCAATCCATACCTGCTTCCTCTTGCTTAACCTTGTAACATCACAACTATGTCTCCCATTTAAGATGGAATAATATCAACCCCGCCTTCTCTCTCCTTCAAATGTACGATGATTTTCAAAGAGTTGTTCACACTTATGGATCCCAATTAACAGATTGTCAATAGCATCATATGAAAGAAATTCTAATTTAGAATATTTAGGAATAGTAATCCCTCCGGCTTGCCCAACGCTTCTTTCCTCTCTTTGGTCTGTACAGGTATGGCTATTGCTCCCCACTTCATTGTTCTTACCGCGTCACTTTAGGTTTGGGTACCAAATTGCTATGTGCTTTTGTGTAAGATGTAGTCATAGGACAATGCACAAGGAAATCCTTTTTTTTCCTTGCTAGAGTTCTCCTCCTCTCGTCCTTGACAAGTTTTCTATCAATTATTTTTACGAAATTTTTTTACTGCCTTCTTATTCATTGTAATGCCCTTTAAATGGGCTCAGCACATAGAGATTTTAGGAAGTAAAACAGATTAGGGATCTGCTGACTTATTCTCTTACTAACAAAAGACTTAAAAAAATAATAGGCTTTCTAAATGAAGTGATTACTACATAAATAAGATAATACTGCAATTACTTCATAATCAAGATGATCTTGTATAGTTCTTTCCTAAGAATTCATCTTGTGTATCAAATACTTTGACCATTTATCTTCTTTAAATCTTAAGATGTCAAGGCCCTTTTCCGTTTCTTTGCCCTACTAACTGATAATTGTTACTGGTAATTTGTTAATTGTTTAAATTATTGACATATGACATGCAAATTTACACTTAACTCTCAAAATTTTCTCCATTGAGGTTGCTTTAGTTATCGAATGGTACTCCAAATTATCTTCTTAATCAATTGTTTGTAACTTTTCCCCATTTCCTAACACTATAGGTAAATGCCAGAGTTAGTTTCAAAGAGAAATCTAAAGATCTCATCTCAATTGAGGAGGAAGTGGGGCCAATTGAAGACTACGACTCAGCTGCTGGATTTGATGGCTCTTCTAACACTTCAGGAAGTTTATATGCAGAGAAAAACGATACATCCAGCACACTTGAACTTGAAAGCCTTAAAAGTACCATTTCTGGTGATTTATCAGGACTTTGCCTGACTCAAATTCCTCAGCTGGAGAAAGGGAATCCTTCTGATCATAACTATATTGTTCAGTTGCATTTGATTGATTGCATTAAGTGACATGCATATCATGCATACATGTAGGAATTAAGATTGACATGTAGTTAATCCTTAGTGTTTACCTTTGAAGGAGTACGATGCCAACTCGTAGAAGGACACGAGGAGTTCTGCAAGGATCGGTTGCACCTGACTCTCCGACTAGAGAGGAGATGACTGATGAGTCGCTAGCCCCAGGGAATGCTGAGGCTTCTATAGGGCTAGGTAGTGAGCCTATGCTGTCGCAGTCTTAGGAGTCGCCGGTTCCGCAGGAGCTAGTGCCTCCGCTTGATCCGAGATTGTTCCAGGCCTTCACCCAGGCATTTGTTCAGGCTATAGGTCAGATACCACAGCCTTCTGCTTCAGCCCCAGCTCAGAAGGGGAGACGGTTTGATAGATTGAGGAAGTATGGGGCAGTTGACTTCTTTGGGACAGCAGATCTAGAAGAAGCTGAGACATGGTTGCGAAAGACAGAGAGGGTGCTAGATCAGATGGAGTGTGAGGATGATGAGAGAGTTGTGTATGCTACCAGTTTGCTTCAGGGAGATGTTCTGCATTGGTGGAAGACCGTGCCAGGCAGTTAGATGAGACCCGTAGGGTTGGCATGGCAGGACTTCCTTGCTGCTTTCAGGAAAAAGTATCTGTCAGAGGTTTACATTCAGCAGAAGCAGAGGGAGTTTCTGAGTCTCACGCAGAGGGAGATGACAGTCAGTGAGTATGAGCGTCGGTTCACTCAGTTGGCGAGGTATGCTTCAGATCTGATGTTGAGTGAGGCTGCGAGATGTCGCCGGTTTGAGTCGGGTCTGCACTTGGCTATCAGAGAGAAAGTGATAGTGCAGAATTTCTGTGATTTTCAGCAGTTAGTTGAAGCGGCATTGAGGGTGGAAAATATTGAGAATATCAAGAGTGCTGTGAACAAGAAGAGGAAGGGTAGAGAGCAGTTCAGGAGGGGAGGTAGCACTAGTACTCC
>JANSVB020000125.1:905564-917977 GCA_025504935.2 Erythroxylum haughtii | reverse complement strand
TTTCAAAAGGAGTAAATTCAAACCCAAAGAATTTCTCAATTTTCAAGATTAAAGAATACAACATTTCCTAACCAGTTGGGCTTGGAGGAGTTGCTCGGCACTATGCAGAATCTCAAGCAGAGGACTGGACTGGAAATTTCCAATTTCAACTTGGTAGTTTCTGAAGGTGCAAGCATGAAAGAGATTAGAGAAGTCGATTCAAAAAATAATGGACAGTTTCTTGGAGGAACTGATCATAACAGGGACTTGCTTCAGCCAGAAGTAGACATGCTTCATTGTCTTAGCTTGCCTGACCTTGTATCTCATGAAGTTGACGCTGTATCTTCTACAGATGCTTTGAGAGGAAAAGTTTTTGAACTTATGAGGGAATTGGATGAGTCAAAAACTGAACAGGAAAGCCTTGCAAAGAAAATGGTCCAGATGGAGTGTTACTATGAAGCCCTTGTCCAGGAATTGGAGGAAAATCAAAGACGGATGTTGGCAGAGTTGCAGAATCTAAGAAATGAGCAATCAAGTTACTTGTATACCATCTCAACAACCAAGGCTGAGATGGAAACAATGCACCAAAACCTGAATGCTGAAATATTAAGATTGTCAAAAGAGAAATTGGACTTGGGTTCTCTCAATGAGGAGCTTGAAAGGAGGGCTAGCACTGCAGAATCAGCACTTAAAAGAGCCCGCTTAAATTATTCTATCGCTGTGGACCAGCTACAGAAGGACCTTCAGCTACTTTCGTTTCAGGTTTTGTCTATGTCTGAGACCAACGAAAACCTCATCAGGAAAGCTTTTGTAAATTCTTCACAACCAAGCTTCGAAGGGCACCAAGAAATCTCTGAGAGCCAGGTATCGAATTCTGGGGAACATACAGTAAAATTATCACCAACTCCCAATCTTTATGCTGGGATAAAGAAGTCACAGCTAGGTGGAGACATCTTTTTCGATGACTTGAAGAGATCACTCCATTTGCAGGAAGGGATTTACCAAAAATTTGAAGAAGAAGTTCGTGAAATGCATTCAGTGAATATGTATCTGGATGTGCTTTCAAATGCATTGCAGGAAACTTTGCTTGAAGTCGGTGATGATGTTAGACTCACAAAAGAGAGAACAATGCAGCTTATGCAGGAACTGGAGCTTTCAACTGAGTCGAACGAGTTATTGAAGCAAAAACTGAAGAAGTCAATGGATGAAGTTCATTCCCTAAACGAGTTCAAGGATATTTGCATCAAGAAATGTGATGAAGTGGCTTTGCAGAACCAGATCTTAGAATCAAATATACACCATATGACCAATGAAAATCATCTTCTTATGCAGAAGGTTGCTGACTGGGAGTCTCTGGTAATGCAATACTCAAGTTATGAGAGGAAATATGAGACTTGTGCTGAGGAGAAAACTGAATTGGCATATTTATTAGAAAAGAAGATTGTAGAACATGGTAATCTTCAGAATGAAAACATTGCTTTGAAGGAAGAGTTGATAACTGTTAAAAGTGAGTTACATGAGCTAGCTTCTGCAAAAGAAAATCTGCAGAATTGTTGCAACTTTCTTCAAAATAAATTACAGACCCTAATGGCGGCTTATGACAGAATTATCAATGAACTGCCATGCTTGAGTGCATCTTTCCGTCAGGAAGCTCCATCCATTGACTTGGCGAGTATTCTGTTACAATTGGAAGAGCTTCAGCATAATTCATGTAACAGGATTCTCCAGCTTGTAGAAGAGAAGAAAAATCTGGAACATGAAAGGGATATTTCCAGTGCTGCAGCCAAGTTGGAGATTGTGCAGATGAAAAAAAAGTTTGATCATGATATCAGGAGTGCAGTCGATAAATTAGATGTGTCAAATGCTTCGGTCCAGAAGCTTCAGTTAGACATTGAGGCTGTTGTAAGTAGACTTAAAGCTAGCTCTGAAGTTGAGAAAAAACACTCAGAGAAGCATGAAGAACTCTTTTCCTATTTTGATCGTCTTGAAACTGAGCTGCAAAAACTTGCTTTGAAGAATGAGGAGCTTGCCCAGGATATTTTGGCTTTAGAGACTGCAACTGCAGAACTTGGAAGCAGTAAGATGAATGCAGCAGAAATAGCAGAGAAAAACCAAGATCTGATGATGTCTTTACAGGATAAGAATGTAGAATATGCCAAGCTTGAATTGGAGTGGGAAACTTTGAAAAAATGTTCACAATCTTTGCATGATGAAAACCAAAATTTGAAGAATAAAATTGAGGAATCTTCCCAGCTTGCTTTAGATTTAACCAAATTGAAAGATAGTTTGCTATTTATGCAAGATGAAAACAAAGCTTTAGCATTGTCTTTACAGTTTAAGACTGAAGAATCTGGAAAGCTTGCATCAGAGCTGAACAGATTGAAAGAAAGTATGCAAGTTCTACAAGATGAAAACCGAGTATTGATACTATCTGCACAGGATAAAGGCATGGATTATGCCAAACTGTCCTTAGAGCTGAACGATTTGAAGGAAAGTTTATTATCTCTGCAAGATGAAAACCAAATTTTGATGGCTACTTCACGGGATAAAGCAGAAGAATCTTCCAAACTTGCATCAGAGTTGAAAATGTTGATGGAAAACGTAGAATCCCTACATGATGAAAAACAGGCTTTGACAGCTTCTTCACGGGATAAAATCAAGGAAATCACTGAGCTTACATCAGAGCTGAATAGAACGAAAGATGTTCTGCGATTTTTGCGTATTGAAAACCAGACGTTGATGGCATCTTCGCAGGAAAAATCTGAGGACTCTACCAAGCTGGTGTCAGAACTAAACAGTTTGAGAGAATCTCTGCAATTTTTACGTGATGAAAACCAAGCTCTTAAGGCGTCTTCACAAGATAAGACTGTGGAATGTGGACAACTAGAGTTAGAGTTAAAAATTGTGAAAGAACAATTAGAGACTTTGCATGAAGAGGTTGAAGATGGGAGAGACTTGATAGTTAGGCTAAAGAGTACGGTTACAGATTTGACATCACAATTAGATGAGAAGCAGTGTCAGCTACTCCACTTTGCTCAGCATGAATCTGAACTAGTTCAGCACAAGGAACTGGTATCGGACCTACAATCAGAGAATGAAAGGATTGGCCAGCTTTTGACACAGCATGAGAAATGCATTAAAAATCTTCGTGAAAAATCTTGTTCTTTCTCTGATCTTGAAAGTTGGCTATTAGAGGTGCATCAACTCTTCATATTTTCAGATGTGCAACTCATTTTCTCAAAATGTCAGTATGAAACCAGGATTGAAGAACTTGTTCAGGAAATTCACTCCTTAGGTATTCAACTAGCTGAACTTCAGAAGAAGCATGTTGATGCAGAAATTTCTCTCAGGAGCTGTCTTTCCAGTGAAACCAAACATGCAGAGGATAATCTGAGTTTGTTGACTAGCCTCAACTTCTTAAAATCGGAATTAGATGCAGCTAACAGTGAAAAGAGATTACTTATTGAGACAAACAGACTTACAAGAGCTGAGATAGAGGAATTCAAGAACAAGACTGACAATGTAGGCCTTAATCGTTCTGGGGATCGAAGTGTGCATTTTGATGAAGTTGAAAGAATGAAAGCTATGCTTGTGAGTTATGAGGAAGAAATTGATAATTTGTTGATTTTGAGGGAAGAATCAGAAATTAAAGTTATTGTACTGAAAGGAAAATTGAATGAGCAGCAAAATTATGTTATTTCTTTAGGAGAAAGTAGCGATGAGATTGTTGCATTACAGAAACAGTGCAATGAACTTACAAAACGGCTTTCTGAACAGATTCTGAAGACAGAAGAGTTTAAGAATTTGTCTGTTCATCTGAAGGAGCTCAAAGATAAGGCTGACGAGGAGTATAACCATCAGAAAAGGGAAACTGAAAAGCCTCCAGTTGCCATGCAAGACTCATTGAGAATTGCATTTATCAAAGAGCAGTATGAAGGCAGATTGCAAGAACTGAAACAACAGCTTTCCATTTCCAAAAAACATAGTGAAGAAATGCTTTGGAAATTACAAGATGCCGTTGATGAGGTAGAGAATAGGAAGAAATGTGAAGCATCTTATTTGAAGAAAAACGAAGAACTGGGAATGAGGATCATGGAACTGGAATCTGAGTTGCAATCGATACTTTCTGAGAAGCGTGAAAAAGTGAATGCTTATGACTTGATGAAGGCTGAAATGGAATGCTCATTAATAAGCCTTGAGTGCTGTAAGGAAGAAAGGAAAAATCTTGAAACTTTGTTGCATGAATGTGAGGAGGAGAAGTCAAAACTTGCAGTTGAGCTCACATTGATAAAAAAATTGATAGAGAAATCAAAATCAACAAAAAATACCGTGGAGGACAAAAATTGTCCATCGTGTAGAGTAGATTGCGTCCCTTCTGGTGAGGATGTTCTGAGTAATGCCCATGAGAAAAATTCTGTACTCTCTTGCGACAGTCATACTGGCGAGCCAACTCTTAAGTTTTTGGAACAAAATATTACAAGAAATTTTGGAGAACCAGCAATCTCAACTTCTCCTCATGAAGTTGACCAGTCCATAACACCTAGCAATGTCCAACTAGAGCAGGTAAGAATAACAACTCGTTAAATATATTAATCCAACCTATTTCTGATTTTATTCATTGTCACTCATAGCGTTTATTACAGATCTTATTTTGGTTTATCATGATCTTGATTACTAAATCTCAATGACTAATCCTTGAGATCTTGCATTGGTAAAGGTTTAGTGACAATTCGTGAATTGTGTTTCAACAATGGCACTTATTTGTCTTGCTACTTATCCACTTTTAAGATGTTTTATAACTTGACATCAAAATTAAGTTTTGGTTCACGTCCTCTAAGGCATGAAGCTTTAACATTGTCTGTTCTTTCCTGTTAATTTCAAAATGGAAAGATGAAAAGTTTTGTAATGGACCAGAATTAAGTGTACAATACAACATAAAATACTGAAACACAAGTAAGATACCAAATACTGCTGACTGTGACACCTCTTGTTATGCCAGTTAGAAGCTACAGTTTTCCTAATGCATTGCCCATCGTTATCATATTGTGAGTGTTGTTATCCACAACTCTGCCAATAATTGAGCTAAATTTTTACTGTTTTGAGCACTAAAGATTATTCAATATAATTGTGTCTAATTTAGTCTCAAAGAAATTTTTTCTGTAATGGAACATGCTTTTTTTCTTTAGTATCTTCCAAATTTCATATTTTATTCTGAGCCTACAATGATTGTATTTCCACAATATAACAGGATTCTCTTTTATCTGGTAGCATCAACGGACCTCAAATTTCAGTTATTAGTAAGGAGAGTTTACTGCATGGTGACATGAAGCATCTTACTCTGATCAATGATCATTTCAGAGTCAAAAGTTTAAAATCTAGCATGGACCTTTTAAGCAACGAGGTATGCTTATATTTACTCTTATGGTAACTGGTACATGTTCGTACCACTTGAAAGCAGCATGTTGTTTGGCATGAGTTGGGAGATGTGGATAGCATCATAGTCATTAGTTTTACTTGTAAAATATGTGGCTATTGTCTAATCTCTTTTTTCTTTTACGTGTAGTTGGAGAGAATGAAAAATGAAAATTCACTTCTTTCAGAAAATGATAATGATTTTGATCAAAAGTTTCCTGATTTGCAAAGAGAGCTAATGCAGTTAGAAAAGGTAAACCAATATCTAGCCTATTTTCTTATAATAAAGTGCTGGACTGTAACCCAGACGATTAACATTCTGCTCTACTTCCAGGCCAATGAAGAGTTAGGAAGTATGTTCCCCTTGTATAATGAATTTCCAGGGAGTGGCAGTGCATTGGAAAGGGTCCTCGCATTAGAAATTGAACTCGCTGAAGCTTTGCAGGAAAAAAAGAGATCAAGCTTCCATTTTCAAAGGTATTTATTTAACAATTAGCCCTGAAAATTTCTCACAGAGATTCTGTTTGTTGTGTTGTCCTTGAAAGCACAAGTGACATACTTGTCCAAGTACTGATCAGTCTAAAAATTTAGGTGCTTTCGTCTTCACATTTCCTTGGGCATACAAATGTTATGTATGGATACGATTTTTGAAGTAAAAGAAACTATTCTGTAATTCGAGAATAGGTATAAGTATCATGCCTTGGTCTCTGTTCTACTTGCAAAATTTCTGTGCAGGATGCACAGTATGCTTGCGGATTTTGCTTCATCATTTCATGGATGCAATTGGATTCTCTCTCTCTCCCTCTCTCTCTCTCTCTCTTTGTTTGTTGTGGTTATTTGGCCATTTAAGACTTTCCTTTCTCACTTCATCCATTAAAGGAACTCTCCTAGACCTGGTACTTGCTTCATCTATTTCCCGAGGTTCCAATGTCAGTGTCTCATGATCTTGGCCTTTGCAAGGTGAACTTGCTTCAGTAAGACTGATAAGTTTTTGGATGCGCAAACTTTTGTTGGCAGTTTATAGGACATTATTTGCACTTGTGCCTGACTTCTGCAAGATTGATGCCAATTTGTCAGTTTTCTTCTATGAAGCAATGAATGCTTTGACGTTGTGGAACTAGAGTTTCAATGCTAATTGATATGAAATTTTTTTATGCTACAGTTCTTTCTTGAAACAACATAGTGACGAGGAAGCAGTTTTTAAGAGCTTTAGAGACATCAACGAGCTGATTAAAGACATGTTGGAAACAAAGGAAAGGTATACAGCGATGGAATCTGAACTAAAAGAAATGCATGACCGCTACTCACAGCTGAGCCTTCAATTTGCGGAGGTGGAAGGTGAAAGACAGAAACTTATGATGACTCTCAAGAATGTTCGAGCATCCAGAAAGACGCAACATCTAAATCACTCCTCTTCAGCTTCTCCTGGAGACTATTCATTGTAGTCATCATGGCAACTCTAGTAATGTCTACTCTCTCCGGATAAAGTAATAGTTGCTATATAAATTATATCGGTAGTCTGGATACTCGATTAGCAACTCCAGTACTGCATCTGCATGTTGCAAACATATATTGGTGGGGGCCAAAAGCTTCAAGTCAGTTCTTTCTGTAAATAAATTCCATCACCATTTGTTTGCATTACAGCATACCTTTCTGTAATCCATATACTGTATAGTAAATCAAATTCTTTAAATGACGAAATCAATTTTGTCCAGTATGATGCACTTCCCTAAACCCTAATCTATAACTTCCTGTTTTCTTGCATTTCTTCATATATATATTCATCCAAGTTTTATGGCAGCACGTATGTAGACCAGCTGCAAGTAGTTTCAAAAGACATAAGCAGCCAACCGACCAAGTTCATCTAATAAAGGTTTCTAAGCCACAGTCAACAACGACACCAATAGAAATACTGGTAGCAATTATACGCAGAACGAATTTGTTTACAAGAGACTCAAATCTACTCAATTAGTGTTGAGAAACATATTTGCAGTTGAAGTTGAAAATGTTGGTGATTGATCCACTGAGAAGATACTGCACCAAAACTGGCATTGTATTCCATTATTTGGCAAATATCTATTTTATATTAACAAAAGCATATATGTGCAATCTACAACCTTAGACTAGCATTAGATTAGACAATGTCATGATACTGTCTTCTGCAAAATCAGGTGTTACCAAATTACCACCTAATGATTGGATGTCTTGTGCATTCATTGTTCTAAAAACCCAGGCAGTGAATGAAAACGCAAATCAAAGAAAACCATTCAATTCAAACCAATACTCTGGTTTAGTGTTTGCGGATTCAATTTCTATTTGAAGTTTCGTAGCAAAAGGAGTAACAAATGGAAACGATCTATCTTTGTCACGTGTGACCAACTATATGTGAATTTGAAGCGTTATGCCAAACTGTGGGCTCTGCATAGAAAGCATTAAGAATTTCATATTACAACATATCAAGTGTGGTCATTTCTTGTGACCACCAATAATTTTTCTCTCACTTTCTTCTTTGCCTAACCTCTCTTTCGTTGGAGAGGTTTCTTCATGAAAACTGATCCCAGACTTTCGTATATTCATAAGCAAGGAATGAAGTAAAATAAAAACTTGTGGAAGAAATCTGGAGGTAGAAACAAAATGTACAACTTTGTGACAGATCTTCAAGCTTTTGGTTTCTGAATCCATTAAAGTTCCATGAACACGTATGTTCTGAAAAGAGACACCCAAGCAAACTTATGAACCTGCAGCAACTCCCTCTATGTTGGCCTACAAGATTGAGCATGAGCACCCGTTCTTCTTGGCAGAATCATTTAACAGTTTGTCTACAAAAGAATGCATCAACTGTTAGTTTACATATGGATCCCATGATTCACCATTGTATTGGAACATACTCCTTGGAATACGTTTTTAAAATTGAAAATCCCATTGTTTCACTCAAAATATCTAAGCCCTACACACTTCTTATCAAGAAAGTTAAAATTGAAAATAAATCAGCATCATGACCTAAAAAATTGTTTCAATCACTATAACGAACAAGTGATCAGGAAAACATACGAGGAACAGTTCAACATGGCATAATTTCTCCCTTTGCAAAAAGAAGAGAGTTCTTTCAACTTCCTTTCAATTAGTTTTAATTCTGAGTAGAAGTAAACAATACATTTCAAAGCTGGCATGAAATATAAGTGATTCAAGTTGGGCACAGATACAAATACTTATCTAAGCATGTTTCCTTAGAGTTGTGTGGATTACCATTCTTTTTGTCTGGCATCGGAGGACGCAAAACAACATGCATGGTGATCACACCTCCTGCAAGGTCACCAACTGGAAGTCTGCAGTCAGCAACTGTCCTGTTGTTCTCCAGTACTTTTCCAGCATTTATAAGCTTAACATCATTTATCGTCTTTGGGCCATTTTCTTTGTCTGTCGAATAGAAATATCATATTAACACTAAATCAGTGGGAAAGGCTCCATCTGTTTCCATCTCTTGAAATTGAATTTCTCAAAGTGATAGAAGAATATAACACGGAGGAAATGAAGAGGAAAGATCTGTCAGGTGGCAAGATAGAAAGGTTCCCCTGGATTAGGGAAATAAAAGGAAGATAAACAGGGGTAACTAGACTGAAGAAAGCCAAACTAAATGGCTCTAAAACCTGCATCATAACAATTCCCTTCTTATGTTTTAAACAAGCTGGACAGACGCTTAAGAATAATAATGCTGGAATTTCACGTTGAGTGTTTAATTGCAGCTGCAATAGGTTTGAATTGAAAAAACAATCGCTTCTCTAAGTCAATTGTGCTTCAATTACCAAAGCATGCAATCTGATCAAGTGCACGTTACCTTATGCTGTTATTTATAATATCCTTGGCAAAATCTCCTATAATTTCATTGCAAATCTTAGTTGAAAAGGAATCAGTAGAAGACATTCAAATCATGAAGAAAGATGGAAAAACAACATTATTTACATGACAGAAAAAGGGATGTAGTCGGCAGATTCCTAACTAATCCACACAAGCAATAAAAAAACAGTCGTGCCTTCTATTTATCGTTTTGATAAGTAAACCGACAGTAGACCATGAAACACGTCTGTTATAGAGCAATAAATCTAAGAAACCAAGATACAGGAAACAGAAATCTGAGAAGTCACACTTAAATGGATGCAAAAGAAACAGTATCTGAAATGAGTTGCAACCTTTTGGCCATTGCGCAACAATCTTCTCTTTTAAAATTGCCACATTGGTTGCTGGGCTATACTTGGATGGTCCCATATCTGTGCCATCAGATAACCTGAATCTAAGCTCAACCAAATCGTCACTTGCCATTGAAGAATCTCCTAAAGGAACAACTCAACTCAGATTTTCATTCTAATCTCCAAAAGCCATCTTCAACTCTACAAAAGATTCAATTTCAATTATTCTAAAGCCACTTGAAAAGCTTTATCAGCAAAGAGCTAAGAACTACTCTTTCGCGACACGAATCAGTCCTAAAGAAAAGAACACCAAGAACCTAGATCAGACCTAGTGTCAGTCACCTCAAAATCAAAGAAAGAAACAAGTTTTTCAACGGATTTTAATGAAAAGAAGTGTTCTTTCAACCGAATAAGTAGCTTCCCGACTACCCAGATGGCTTCATCCAAAAGCTATGCCAAGATTTATTCTTTTGACTAATGATAAGATGTAAAGAGAGCAATTCCAGGAACGAAGACAGGGAGATTACGGATTCGCATGATGTGGAGAAAGAGAGAGAAACCACCGAATGGGGAACTTTTCAAAGTGCTTCTCTTTGCCTGAACTGAATCTAACAGAAAAGAACTAAAATAATTTACCAGATAACCCCTCGCTTTCAGATTTCAATTGGGGAATATTGGTAGCCGTTAGATGTAGATCTCCACCTTTTGGCGTTGTTCACCTGCACTTGTCTTAGGTTGCACATGAATTCCTAATATTTTGCATTCAACCAAAAGACTCGATTAATTGAAAATTTAATAATACTTAAATCAACGATATAATTAAATTGTTTGGAATACCAAAACGTCAAATTTATGTGTTTTATATTTCAAGTTCACTAATTTTACATATTTAAAATCTAATATTGGAATTAGAGAAATGAATGAATAAAAATTTCTATAAATTAAAGAATCATACATTTACTATTTATGATCAACTAACAATAAAATATCTTAGATCTTTAAATTCTAAGAAACAATTGAAGAACTTGATAAATTAAGCCAAATATTGTTTATTTTAATATAAATATAATTAAGTAAAAATATATTATATCTTAGTTTCACTTTTCACTTTTTTTGTTTCAAAAAATAAAATTTATTTAATTGTTAAATATAATTTTATTTTATTACTGATAATAACTATATATTAGATACAAATTTAAAGTTTATCAATAAATTTTAAATATCTTATTGAAATAAATGATTTAATAATTATTTTCATTTATAAATTTTATTATATTTTCAAATTTTTGTTTTTAACAAATTATATATATATTTGAATAAAATTTAAATTATATTTATTAATAATTATTAAATTAAAATTATTTTATTTCTAAATTAATATTTGAATTAAGTTCTTCATACTTCTAACTAATTAAATATACAAAGTTAAATTAAATCATTCATAAATTATTATTAATGATTAATATTAAATAATTAAATAATATATATTTAGTAAAAAACAAAAACTATTTTTTACGATTTTCATAAATTATGAAAATAGGAAGAAATAAAAACAAAAATTCAAACAAACAAAATTTTTAATAAATTTTTTAAAAAAGAAGCAATAAAAATATAAATAGAAACAACCAGATGTTTTAAGTTAATAATTATTCTTTTTTAAAAAAGAAGCAATAAAAATATAAATAGAAACAACCATATGTTTTAAGTTAATAATTATTCTTTAATATTTTAATTTTTAAACTTAATAAATTGCGTTGTTCAAAAATTTTAAGAAGCGAGGATGGGAATTTGTTAAAAGAAATTCTTTTCTTTTCTCGATTTCACCTCTTAAACTTCTAAAACTTTGATGTTTGGTTACTTAGAGCTCAATTTGTTCCATTTCTGTTTTTTTAATTGTAGTTTTTACCTTTTAGGTTTTAATTTTTGCTTTTAGTTTTTTCAAATAAAAACAAATCCTGTTTGAATGTCAAATGCTAATGTCATTATATTTTATCACTGATAAAAATTATATATTAAATAAAATTTAAAGATAAATTATTCGTAATTAAATAAATTTATTTTATCCTATTATGTAATATTTTTAACAAATTATTAATAAAATTATTTTATTTTACCAAAATAAATAATTTAAAATTTAATTTTTATTTATAAATTAATTTTTATTTTAAATATATTTTAATTATTAAATCAAATTTTATTTGAAATTTATGTATTTTGAGGATATTTTAAATTTAATTATATTTATTAATAATTATTTAATTTAATTTATTTAATTCAATTATAAAATTAAATTAAATTATTCACAATTCGTATTAGAAATTAATATATTAAATAATATATATTTAGTTAATAGTATGTCAGATTATAAAAAAATAAAAACAAAAACTACATTTTATAGTTTTCATAATTTTTAAAAAATTGAAGAAAATAAAACAAAAATAGAAACTAAAAACTTAAGTAAACAATTTTTTACTAAATTTGAAAAAAAATAAAATAAAAGCCCTTAAATTAAGAAAATTTAAAAAATAGAACTTTTCTGGTCTTGTCTAATTAATTTCAAGACTTGCATAACAAAAAACATAATGACTTGTTAAAAAAAAGTTTTTTTGAAAAAAAGAAAATGAATTAATGAATTAATAAGAGAGTTTTCACTACAACAAAAATGACATACAGTAACACTTTTGACAATATGTTATAAAATAACTATCTACGGTAACATTATATCTTAAAATGATATAATTTTTAATTTGATAAGTAACATTTTATGATTTTATAACATATAATTTATCATTGATAACAATTTTTTTAAGTGTTACTAAACATTATAAAAGGTTACTA
>JANSVB020000125.1:831954-842310 GCA_025504935.2 Erythroxylum haughtii | reverse complement strand
GACTATGAGCTCAACAGCATATTTGTTTAAAGACCTCTTCTTTTTTCTAATATAATTCATTATTTTAAAGGTCAATAATAAGTCACACATGAACACTTGAAGAAAAACACCTGAGATAACTCTAGAGCAAAACTTCCTCTTGAGAAAGAAAGAACAAATATAAAAACACAACTAATAAGGAATAAAAAGTAAATATCTAAAATTCATGAAGATGTTACAATTTGCTCTTGGGTTAAAGGGATAGTTGATCCAATATGTCATATTTTGTAATGCCTATGAAAGGCTTCATTTCTCTTAAGCTAATAGTGATTTTGCTTTCTACAATGGCAAATAAGTGGTTGAATCATTATTGACCAAATTGGTATTACATAAATGCTTACAAAAGAGGAAGAGAAGAAACTATAAAGTGCTTTCCATTAGGTCCTCTTCTATTAATGGAAAGTTGAAAAGATGAAGAGGTGAGTGACTAAGAATAAGAAAGAGAAGGGGGTATAAGAAAGGTGATAAAATGGTTAAATGGGCATGAGAGGGGGAGAGAAAGAGTAAAGATAGGGTTGTGGAGAGAGAAAGAAGGAAAAGAAATAGAGGGATTTGTAATATCAAGGATAATTTCGTTATGACCCTATTCAGACATTATAGACAAAAGGAGTCCTCTTTATTCAATAAGTAGGGATCAGAGACTCCTATTTATAATTATCACTATTTCAATTTCGTCATAACCACAACAATTAGGATGAAAAAAAAATCCATGTCAGCTCCATTTCAAAAGTTAACAATCATATAGGAGTAACTACTTCTAACTACTGGCCACCACCATACTTGTCAGTTATATTTTTAACATTCAACAGTCTGAAAATTTGAAACAAAGACCAACAAGAAAAGCAACAAAGATAGAAAAATATATTTATATCAATATCTATATATAATAACACATAAAAACAACAAAGATAGAAAAATATATTTATATAATATCTATATATAATAACACATGGAACTAAGTATATCAATAGGAAACTAAAGAAAAACTGAAAGTTAAGTTGTAGTAGTAACTACTTGAATATCTAGATAATGATCGAATTCTTTTGAATGCCTGCAGTGGGGTCAATTGTCCATCAGGAACCAACCTGGAACGTAAATGTATACCTTCTTTATACAAAAATAGTCAACAGTACGAGTATATGCAAGAGAACACAAACAGGATAGCTAGTAAACCTGAACGAGGACTTTAAGTGTATCAAGAGGATAAGTGAGAGCCGAGCCTAATGCCACTGAGCCAGCAGCAGCTGTTGCATGTGTTGCAAAGACTTGGTTCTTCAATAATTCCTCCATGTCTTCCAAAATTCAGCGATTTAATGATTACCCATAAGAAAATTTTGCTCTTAACATGGACTAGCAAGAAGAAAATTTGTTAGAACTCGTTGAGAAAGAGGAAGAAGGGCTAACAATTTATTTGATTAGGGGAGAGGATTAAAAATTGACAGCTGAACTAAGGTTGCGCAATGATTAACCTAACATTGGTTTGAGGAAAGCAATATGTCTATAAACCAAATAAGCAATCGCAAAATGAAAAATATAAACCAAGTAAAATTTTTAAAGAAATATTCATCAAATTACTATAATATAGTAGTGAAGAGACACAAAAATGTTCCCAATTCACTCATAGCAGACCAGCATTAGACCATACTCCAATAATCCATAAAAACGTTCATAAGAAACAAACCAGCAACTCAATTAATTAACAAATCAGTTTAAGACATATTAGAAAAAAGCAGCTAGTAGAGTGATGGTAAGCAATGATTGAAGCAAGGAAAAAAGAAAAACGCTCAATTAACCTACAAGTGATTAATGAATTAAATCAAACAGAAGCAAGCAGTATTAACTAGAGAGTTGTGGACTTAATTAGATAATTCACTTCTTTACAACAATCATAACACTATCATTTATTCCACATAAGGATTCTCTACTTCAAATATATTAGGAAGTTGGTATTTAGACACTTGCAATGTCAGAGTCATCTGTTTCATTGCTACACGTTATTCTGCCTAGACTTCTGAATATGTTGTGATTGATTTATAGGTGCGTATTCAATATTCCTTTTCATAGAGGTGTAACCACGCATATTTCGAAATTGAAATCAAAACCTTGGTTTAAAGGGAGAAACATTACAATCTAGATACCATTAGTGAACTCTAAAAACTATTGAGATAACCCAAATGCATATATTGTGACTAAAAGAATCTTCCTTTCAGGAAGTGACGAATTCGTCCATAAGTTTGGTATCATCGATCGCACTCAATCGCTAGTCCACTTAACACTTTGGGAGTCATGAATAAATTCTTGGATCGAATTCAAATTAACAATAGAGTTATAAATGAATCCTGAGGCGATAAAATAAAAAATTGCCACTATAATCTACACTACTTATAATCAATTTCTACGAAAATCTAGTTTCCTAAACACAATGCAATTATTTTTGATAGTTACATTGTTGAAACGAAAGCCCCTCTCATCGTTGAAACAAAGAACAAAATGACTTGAATGAAGAAAAACTAAAATATGAAACGACGAAAGCAAACTAGAAATTGACTTAAGAATGGCCAGTTGGCTATATAGTTTAATTATTCGGCAAAAATAGACGTCTGAGGCTCACTCAAGCGACACCATCGACGGCAACTCACAAACCTCAACAGTGATAAGCGAATCAAAGATTCAATCGTTAGGAGGGACGCGAAGAGGATCAAAACGACATGGAAGTTGAGAGACCAGGAAGAGAGCAACGACGTTTGGTGGGCTTTTAAAGTTGGGACACCAAGAAGAGAGTAGTCTAGTCAAACTTATTCTGTCAGTCCAACACTAACATCCCCAAAAATGTCAGTTGAGTGAAAATTGAGAAATCTTGGACAATCACAAAGCATGGGGAAGATGATGGATCTTCCAATCTATAAGCTGGATTCTTTTTTGTTTGCCTTGATCGTTCACACATTCAAGTCTTTGTGTTCAACAATTTTCATTTATTTTCAATTTCTTATTAAATCAGATTTAAACCATAGTATAGTAAAATTCCTAGACAGATAAGATATGGCAGAAGATGTTCACTTTGGCTTCAGAAGAAATAAGTGGGACATTGTTTCATTTACACTGCTTACAACCAATTATCAACATTCTTTTCTTGTATCCACACGTGTGTGTCTTTGAAGCATATGTACCAATGCCAAACATATCTCCTTCTCCCGTTTTTATCTTGCAACTAGGCCACTTCTGTTATTTACATTTATTATAAGTATACAACATATTACAAACATATAACCAATATCTAAACTAGTTTAACAAACAAAGCTAATAGCGGACCACCTTTTTCTTTGTTCTTGTTAAAAAATAAACAAAATGATGAAACATAATCACAAAGATCATGTAAAATAGGATCATTTCATATGCATATAAAACAAAAATTACATACTTGAATTTTGTTATAGTTTCACCGATTAAAGAACTTTACTTTAAACTTTTTACTGCGGAGAACTTTTTCTTCCTTTGGTTGTTCTTTGTGTAAAAGACCATCACACATTTTTTAGAAGACACACATGTTGCTCTTTTTTATATGTTTCATTCTTCGGTTCTTTTACAGTTATACAAAACTATAACTCCCTTTGGTAGTTATGTGAATAATAATGACTTAAAAACTCCTCATAGGTGTATAATAAGTCATTATGCCACATCATTTATAGTTGTCACGTTACTACTGATTTGTTTTCTAAGTCGCCATAGCTTATCCGGACATAGGTCCATCAATGCACATCCATGGACAAGTCCATCTTCCATGATCAAGCTTTCTTATAGTGTAATCTCGTCGCTCCCTAACTAAGTACAAGTCACAATCTGAGTTAGTATAAAACCTCGCATACTTTACATACCTTCGACCTGCCTCGCCGAAGTCAAGTGCTACACCTTGTCGAACTCTTATGCCTTCGCGCATCGTCACGGAGTCTCGCATACCTTTGCACATTCTCACACACCCTCGGATCTCGCGTGACTTAGTTCGCCAACTTCGTACAGCCTCGCATCCGAATCTCACATCTTGTCAAAGATTTCCGCCAATACGCGCCTACGCGTGCCCACACATATCAAATCTTGCCTACTCTCTATATCTTTCCCGATACTTTCCACATCCCTTGCTTACTTCGTAAATTCTTTGGGTTTTGCTCGCTAACTCACAATACTTCACCTTCTTCTCTCGTCAACACGCTTTTATTGTGTCGACCTGCGTGCCAAATATTGGCCAAAACTCGCCAACATTTGCACAATCCCGCAACCTATACTTAGGGGTGTAACAGCATCTATATGGAGAATCCCTAACTTGACTCTACAGTTTTGCGGTGATAATCCACAATCCAAAGTGTTCCAGTGAAGGGAGATGAGGGTGCAATACTCTCAAATGCAATTAACATTCTAATAGAACGAAGAAATTAAATAAACTCCATTCCAAGCAAAATCATCTAGTACCCAGTAATCCCGAAGTTTTAATCCGAGTAAGGATGAGAGCAGAATTCCACATAAATCTTCAACTGATGTAGGTAACCCCACTTCTAGAGTGTTCATGTAATAGTCGAGAGAATGAGGGCGAAAAGGATGCTGATCAGCATGCAATCCTACTGAATAAAAGGCAACCATAGTAGGCCCTCCGAGTAATAAAAAATATCCAATTAATTAGCAATTGTAGAAGTCTACGGTGTATGTATATCAAGCAATTATTTTCTAACAACCTTTATTTTCATACATTAATGCAATTTTTTTACTTCTTGAAAAAAACTTTTCTTTTCTCACTTTTTTAAATATATTATATGATATATTCTTTTATTTGACTACTATGTTTTGTATTTACTGAATTTTTCAAATTCCGAATAAAAGTATTTGCTTTTCTCTTTATAATTTTTAGGTTGAAGAGACCTTAATTCATATTTTTATTATGAGATAGAGTAACTGAACAAGGCTTTTGGGCATTTGACAATTGTTTTCCTTCTTTTCAACACCAAATTGCTAAGGCATAGAATGATTTAATCAGTCTTGCTTTATCTTTTTCTTCCATTTCTACCTTTAAATTTGCATTATCTTTGGGAATCAAATTATTTAGGTTCCAACTTCCAATCGCTAATTTGTTGCATCTGCAAACAATAAAATAACCAAGACCAACCAAAACTGTAAAAATTTCTACCAGTATCTTTTGAGCCATTAATATGCAACAAGACATATTCTCCAAATGCTGGTACCAGGATTCGTTACATGAAACTAACGATTAGGATTAAGCCAAATCTAAGTGATCCCAAAATCAAGATTCAGTAATTTGGGAGGATATGATTAGTCACAGTGAAAGGTTTACACCTCAACAACCAACCTTGTAATACAAGATATTATTATCAAGATTATCAACTTGTTCTTAATTTACACTGGCATTTTCATTGGTTTAGATACATGAAACAGGTTAGCACTTTGACCTTATCTTGGGAGTAAACGGATCTGTTAGTGGAAGGTACATACAGATGTGATTTCATTTCTTTCCTTTTTCATCATCTGTTCATAGCACTTCTTCCCAGTTGGTTTCAAAAATATCCTTATAGTTGTGGAAAAAGACTCCACTATTTTGATCATACCAATCCTAAAAAGTTGATTTCAGCTCTCAGCGTCACTTCCCCACCTCCACTACATCCTCTTCTTTCCTTATTATAGCCTTTTGAATTTGCGGGAATTCCGCTACCAAACCTTCAAGAACATCCCTATCAATCTTGGTCTCTTATTGACTTGCTTTTGTTAGATCTGTTTTATTAAGAAAAGCATAGCAGTGTTAGGTATAACATATTCCTAGTAGAATAAAAAGGACAAATCTGCAAGCAATGGATTCTTGAGAAATATATTGCCGAAGAGCACAGAAAATGTGCCAACTGCCAAGTAAACTAAGGAACAACTGCTGTTTGTTTCTTGTTTCGTATAGTTTTGAATATTACAAATGTTGGAGTCACTACCATTATACTGCAAATGTGTTGTAAAAGCCTACCCCTGCTAATGAAGATTCCGTCAGCATAGAACCGTGGAGGACGAGCTTCCAGTCTCACCTCGACTACTGACACAGAAGTACATAAACAGCCACTAAACTGGCTCCAAATCTTCTGTACTCTTTTCCCAGTTCTAACCCTGTGCCAAGCATTATCAGCCACAAAACTCATTTATTTACTGCAAAGCTTGTGGACGAGGTTATCAGGCATAAGGTTAAAATTGAGAAAAAGGTACGGAGGATTTGGTTCCCACTTAAGTTGCTATGGTGGAGGATTTGGTTCCCACTAAAGTTGCTATGCCTGCCACCGCAGCATTAAGTTCCTTCTTTTTTCTTTTTTTTTTGGTTTTTTGCCTTTTTCTGATTCATCAAGTTCCATCGTGATTATAACTGACAAGAGCCTGATTATATCTGACAACTTTTTTGCTATATGCTCAATAACCGGTGCTTGGTGGCATAAATCTAGGGGATCTCTTAGAAGTTTGAGCACAAAAGAAAGACGAGACAAATTTCCAATGGCAACAAAGGAAAAGTGTGCTTTGATGTGGCTTGGCGATACCTATACGCGGTAGGCTTTCCTTTAACAGCTCAATAGGCTTACTCCAAGCTATCAACTCTTACCATGCTCGTTGGTGCTCTTAATGGATGGTTGCAGGCAGTCTCCATTCAGAGCTGGGCTTTAATCCATGACTAGGGGTACAGTGTCATAATAAACATTTTCTACATAAAAGTTGCACTTCACTTTTTCACCCTTGAAAAAAAAAACCCATAGCTTCGACATACAAAGCAAGGTCTTGCTACAAGGTGCGCAACTCGTCTTCTCCACCGAATGAATTAGTGCTACGATGTACAAGTGAAAATTGAAAACATAACCCCGTTCTCCATTAAATTTACATAACATGAATATGGATTTTTCCTTGTTCTGCAATGATACATCACATATTTACTATTTGGAATCTTGACATCCAAATGTGTGAATGAACTTGCAGAATGATATTGGGAAACACCAGGACTATATTAATCATCTACAAAGCCGCATATATGCAGATCACAAGATCCCGAAACAGATTCATATGCAACTTTCAATGCAGAAAAGAACACTAAAAAAATTGCTTATAGGCCTTATCAGTCCGGGCATAAGAATGTGAAAAATGCAAACCTGATTGGTTTTGTTGTCAGTGTCTCCATTAAAATTACTCGTGGTGCTATATATCAATAACCTGACAACTGACCAGCTCAGCAGGACCAAAGTTCTTGCTGGCAATAACATTCCAAACCACAGTTTCTGAGTCCACCTGTGAGGCAGAATTTTCATCCAAGTTACTGCCAGATAGACGAATAGAACCCAATGGTGGGGAGTGCAAATTGTCACGTAGATCAGCTTGCATTATTGCAATGTTATGATTGGCATCTTTCGTGATGACATGAATCTTTCCATGCAAACCAGCAAGTAGATAAGGAGACTCTGACTCTGACTCTGAGAGGTCGTGAATAGGAACTTTACCTATTACAACTTTCCATGCATCTTCATTTTGGTCGTACACCTTGATCATTCCACTGTCCAGAGAATTAGAGAGATCAATTGCATACAATTCATCATCTACAACAACACTCAATTTTGTGCCTGCCTGTCTAGCAGGCCACCCTTGTCCCATGCCAGTTGGCATTTCAGCCCATGAATTTGTCTCAGGGTCGTAGATTTCTCCCCCAGCATCAACAAAGAAGGGCCACAAGTACAAACTTTGAGGCACACATAACCGTCCATTATATGGAGTCATCCCTGTGGCAATAGGCTTTAGCATATCAGACCAGAATGCACCAAGTGGCACTTGAGTACTAGAGAACGGCATGCTCGGAACTTCAGACCATGTACCTGTTCTAGGGTCAAAAACTTCAGCAGATTGAAGAGGACTGAATCCCCCTTGGTCACAACTGACCCCTCCGACAACATAAAGCTTGTTGTTTAAAATTCCTGTCTTACAGTAAGCTCTACCTGTAGTCATGGAATTCATTTCACTCCACCTATTTAGGATTGGATCATATCCCCATACACATTTCATGGTTGAACCTCTAGAAAAGCCACCAAGCATGTACAGGCATCCATTAACAGCCCCAATGGCACAACCACCTAGTGGCATTTGGTCCAATGTATTCTTTTGGCCAAGCCAACTCCTTAAAACTTCAGCTACCCTATTGCTTTGCCCCACTTTGTTCCACAACCAAAGCCCAGATGAACCTTTGATAGATTCTTCAGCATCAACAATACTGGGAACTGTGGGCAATCTCTGCCACTTTCTCGACAATGGGTCCAAAGCATGCCATATAAGTTTATCCTCTTGTACCTTAGTCAATACATATAACCATTCTTCTGTTAGTCCAAGTTTTCTTCTCAGTTGAAACAGCTCATGACTCATGATAGTTGCCTTCCATTTCTGTGAAACCAATCTCAGATTAAAGTAGTAAACTCTGGGAAGTCTAGCAAGTATCTGGATTGACAACTCATCAGGAAGACATGGAATCAGCCTTGGACTCTCGTCAGAAAAGTTTGAGAAAGTCTTTTGCCTCTTGTGGCTGGAATTATGTGAGAATTCATAATGTTCACTCGTCTTACCACTGGAACCAACCAAGCTCAAAATTGACCCCATAGTTAGATTGGGGATTGGAAAAGTTTGAGAAGACCTGAACTGAAGGCACCAATATATGACATAATTTTCAGTTTTACAGACAAAGATACATATGCAGTACACATACAGAAGCTGAACAGTAAAAAAATGTCAAGTGTTGTATCTTAAATTTTAACAAAGAAGTATAAAATAAAGTGTTTTAACAAAGAAGTACTTTACTATTACAATTGCTGATACCCAAAAAATGAAATTTTAAGTTCCGAATAACAATTAATAAACCAGTACTCATAGGCCTAAAAATTGAAACAATCCTTTAGATATGTTCATTCCCTTTAAAAGGAACCTGCAATTGAACCGGCAAGGATATGTCATCAGGAAAGAAAGAGAATTCCCAATGAAATAATGGCACGTCAACATGATCCTCTGAATTACAATAACTTATGCACATATTATACTAATCCCAGACTACTTATGCACATATTATACTAATCCCAGACTAGATGTGCAAAGAAAACTAATTAAGTTCTTTTGCATCATCACCAACCGTACTTGTCGATAATGTTAGATGATATGCATAACCACCAGGAACATAAACTATCAACTTCTTATCAACAAAAAGCTCCGACAATTCAAGCAATTCATCATTCACACAAATTTCATAAAAAATCTCAAACCCCAAAAGGAAGATCAAATTCAACGCAGACCCGGAACAAGAATTCCGCAAAGCGAGCAGACAGTTACAATACCTTACCAAATTTCAGCAGAAAATGCGGACACGCATGTTCATCACATGGATCGTTAAGTTCAGAACAAGGAAATAGACGGGAAATAGACGTTACAGACAAAGTTTACCTGGTGCAAACTAAACGAAGAGATAAGAACAGGACACAAGCAAGCTTACCTTTTTTATACAGATCTTTTAAAGGATACGGGTACACCAATTGCGCCAGTAAAAACAGTCCCATGGTCAAGTCGGTTTTCCGAATCGTAGCTCAGCTATTTAACTCGTTCGTGTCCGAAAATTTTATAATTTAGAAAAAGGCTAAAAGCCCAAATTGGCCAACTCTTTTTTAGTTTGATCAATTTAGAGTGGAACCTTTTAAGCTGTTTAATAAAGATCTAAACTTTCACGAGTTTGTTTAATATTAGACTATTTTGGATAAAAATTAAAAAAATATTATACACGTACATTTATAGACAGGTCGGTTGGGTTGCAGATGCCACGTTAAAAATACACGTGACTGATATGGATTTTCAAATTAAAAAAAAAACATTTCAAAGCCTCAAATTAATTTCTAATTCTTGATATTTTCACCCTCTCTCTCACACACAAAAACTTACATAAATCTTGTCCAATTTGACATCTTGCCTCCTTTATGCATCATCATTATCGATCACTCCAATTCCTTCACGCATCATCGTCGATCCACTTTTTAATAGTGTGAGCTTTCTCCTTTAAAGTTTAAGGTAAACGAGTACATAGGCTTTTGGAGATTTCTGCTTTACCAATTCTAGGGAAACTCCAAATACTGCCTAAGTTAACTATGTTTTTCAAAGTTCAAACTACGGAAAAGATGATATGTGTATAACTAGGGATCATATGTGTTGGACTCCGATCTTTGAGTGACATTGAGAAATATTAAGTGACATAAAATGAGTGGTTTCATATATGTATTGTGAAATAAAAAG
>JANSVB020000125.1:808344-818429 GCA_025504935.2 Erythroxylum haughtii | reverse complement strand
GTGCACTTAAAGTGCAACAAAACCTTGAGGTCTTGGGTTCGAGTCGTGGCTCACCCATGACCAAAGAGGACAATAACTGGAGTGATGGCGGTAGAGGCCGGGCTCTACATTGTTCTCTTAGCTTTAAATTGGTATAAATTTTGTAATTTTTGAATATTAGAATTGAGAGATATGGGTTGTACAACTTGAATGCATGATCATACATTAGCCAAAATTTCAAATGTACACAATCTATGGTATTTTGAGCATAACTCAGATAATAATAAACCAAATTTAATGATCTTGGTAACAATAGAGACTTAAGATAGGAGAATAATTTGTTAAAAGGAAGTGTTATCAAATTCCTTCACTTTCCTAATGAAAATAATTATGCAAAATGGACCTGAAAGTGTATCTTTAGACAAATCTGAGTTAATCAATTGAATGTGGATATCCAAATGAATTTTGTGATAAGATTAATGATAGAAACCTAGAATTGTTATGAACATGTATTGTACATATTCAATATACATGAATGTGCATTAATGAATACATAATTGTGCAATATTGTGATATGTGTATGTATTGTATGTATAGAGGAGCGTATTGAGCGACAACATTCAGACATTGCCGAGACTTCAAGGCAATAACTGTTTGGATCATATTGTGAGTAACCTAAGATGTTCCCACCTTCTTGTTTTGTATATTACTAAACTGTATTACTATCTTATTGAACTGCACTGAAATGTGATGATTATATACTGAATTTTGGACAGTATTTGGCTGAGGCGTTTTGATAGATGGAAATAACACTGAAAGTGATGATTGAATGTGAATGCATCTGCGTAAATGATTTTCTGATTCTCAATTGAAAAATTGAATGCCGGACCTAGTCCAATGACTATTGTTATTGTGATTGATACTGTGACTGTTGAACTATCATAATACTTGCAAATAAAAATGAATGAATTTGATTACTGAATTATGGTATACATTTCATTTCAATGCATGTAATATAAAGGAGTTGTGACTGACGTTGCTACTGATACTGTTACCGATAAGAGTTATAAGCTCTCGCATATGTGATTTGAGTCAATGACTCACTGTGATCAATAAGTCCTATATCCATATTGGGTAAGGGACAGACTGACTGACTGAGCTCGATAATTCAAGATACTGTAAAAGCACACAATCACAACAATATAAAAATGAATGTGAGTCTCATACATATCGCATCTGCATATAATTTGAATTCATTGAATGATTTGCAAAGCTATGTGAATGTTGTTATATAAATGAATTGTTTAACTGCGAAATGATTTATCTGTGATAGTATTTAATATTTGTCAAGTGGATTTGAACTGTATGATTACATGCTATAATTGATCTTGTTTTATGATATGAGTGAACCATCGAGGATGGTTACTCATTGAGTTCGTAAAATTCATCAAAATTGCACCGTTGCTTTTCAGGTTCGAGAGTGAGACGACCTAGCTTCTAAGACTCCATAGAAGCATATTTTGTGCAACTGTTACAATAAGATTTGACTCAAAGGTCGATCAGCTGGGATTGAGGACATAGTTGTTTCTTTCATGTTTATTGTATTCGGTGTATACTGAGTTGTTTATGCTCATAAGATAATGTTGTAGAACATGGATGATATTGTATTATATGAAATAATGTAAATTATGGTTTTCGGTATAACAAGATAACATTTTGGGCTTTCGAAAATGTGTGATTGATGGTTTAGTTTATGATGCCATGTTATATACAATGAAGGTGCGATAGTTAACATGTCATTTCTGTCAAGCATGTATATGTGTATCTGATGGACGCACGTGCATATGTCATATGGGAATGAGGTGTTACAATAGTAGTAGTGGTAGTAGTCATAGTAGTAGTAGTAGCAACATAGAAGGAGTAAGAGTTGTAGCAATAGTAGTAGTATTCGTCATAGTTATAGTTGTAGTCAAAGTAGTTGTAGTAGTAGTGGTAGTACTAATCGTAGTAGTAGTCGTAGTCATAATTATAGTCATCATAGTCGTAGTAGTAGTGATAGTAGTAATAGTCGTAGTAATAGTAGTAGTCATAGTTATAATTGTAGTAGTAATAATAGTAGTAGTAGTGGTGGTGGTAATAGTGATAGTAGTAATAGTTCGTAGTAGTAGTAGTAGTAATAATAGCAGTAGTAGTCGTAAAGTAGGAAGAGTAATAGTCGTAGTACTAGTAGTGATAGTAATAATAGTAGTTGGGGTATGAGCAGTAGTAATACTAATAGCAGCAATAGTAGTAATAGTAGTAGTTGAGTATGAGGAGAAAGAGTGGTAAAAGTAGTAGTAGTGGTCGTAGTCATAATAATAATAGTAGTGATAGTGATAATAGTAGTAGTAGTAATAGTAACAGTAGCAATAGTAGTTTAATGTCTTATGCTCCAATCTATTCATTTTCTTGAAATAGATGAATTTAAATGTGCTCCAGTTCTGTTGATAATCTGTTGCACTTACACATTGACTTAAAATTCGAATTACAAATTTTTGTAATTATGAAACACCACTTCTGAATTGGTCTTACCAAGAAATAAAATTTTATTCCAATAATTTCATATCCTACGTCTAATCAGAATATTATATGATGAAAATATTAAATCATACATTAAAAAAAAAGCATAGATAAAAATATTAGTTAAAACTATTTTGACATTTTTAAATATTTGAATAATAATTGTCAATTTTCATCACAAAATATAGCAATAATTTCCATCACAAAATATACACAAATAATTAAATACAATAAATTTGTTTTCTAAATTTTAAAGCAAAAAATATACCCAAAAAATAACTATTTCAATTTTCAGATTTGGCGTCGAGAGAGCGGTGGTGGGCTGGTGGATGGCGTCGAGCAGCCGCTGGGAGTGCGGTGGTGGGCTGGTGAATGGCGTCGAGCAGCTGCTGGGAGTGCAGTGGTGGTCGCCGGACGGTCGGAGAGTGACTGGCGAGGATGGTGAAGAAGAAAGAGAGTGAGAGTGTGAAACAAAAACTAATGAGAGAAGAAGAAGGAGAACGTCGGGTGTAGCGTGGAAAGAAGGGGTGACAGTGTGATGTTTTGAATGAAAGAGAGAGTGAGAGTGTGAGTTTGTAAGAGAAAAAATGGAGGAGGAAAAAAAAGAAGATGCAGGTAAGCAAAAAACCGGCCAGTATCAACTAAAGCAGGACAGTAAAGGCTTATACACAAGATTGGTGCCGAAATATTTTTTTTTACTGTTTATCGGCGGGTACGGCGCGACAGAAACGATATAATAATAGGCATGAAATTGCAGGAAAAGGGCAGGCAGCCAAACCAAATTGACTGTATGGAGTTACGGAAAGCTAACTGGATTGACCACTGCTACTGCACAATCTTTTGAAGGACATGGAGACCAATCATAAGTAATTGACATTTGTTGGCAGACGATTCGCTGTACCACATAAATCACCGGGAGATTGAATCCTCTGTTAATTATCACCGTCAAATATATGATTAGTGGTCCTCAGAAACCAGATGCTGCTCTTCTCTTCTCTCTCTCTCTCTGAGCATTCTCTGTTTACGGTTGCATTGTTGTTGTGATTAATAGTCATGTCATCCAGCTAGAGTATCCCCAAATTTTCCTTCACTGCTCAGGTTTTCATCGTGTTAAAGAGTTAGCAGTTATTGCTCGTTGGAAGTCGGCCAACCTCTCCAAGATCAGTCCCAAAGAAGTTTAATTATTCACGTCCAGAGTCTGCGAGATACGGTGGATTTTCATTTGAACCCTAGAACTCTTTAAATAAATAAATAACTAGAAAGTGTTAAATTACCTTCTCTTTGGAAAGTATATCTCTGAAACAAGATTTTGAAGTATTGCTTATAAATTTAACTAGATATTCGCCGACTTCTTATTCATTTTATGATCAAGACAACTTAACAAAATTACCTAGTATAGCTGGGACGTAACCTACCTTGTAACTTTGGTCTTCGTGAAAAGCATAGAAGTATGAATGTATCAGCCAAAGCTCGTCACTTTCCATTTGAAAGTCACTGGTATTTTGAAGAGGGAATAAGGACAATCTATCCACTGCGCAGAACTACAATCTCCGGGTTCTGAATTCTGCCTCAGCCTCCCATAAACAAGCATAACCCAACTAAACCTTACAATTCTTTCCGATCTCACCATCACATGTATTTCCTTTCTCTAGTTCTCTTCTTTTCTTGGTCTAACTATGAACTGGCCTTAAAGCTGCTACAGGAACCCCAAATATACAAGTGGGACTTGTCATCACACTATCGACGAAGTTCAAACACTTGCCTGAAGCAGCACCAAAACTCCCATTTCCCCCAATACCACCATTCTCGACGTCCAAAGGATATATCTTTTGATCCTCATGCACAACCTCGTGCTCGTCTGTAACTGTAACATCAACACTTTGAACCTTATCATCGTCACCAGAAGTCTTGTCCGTAACAGTAAGATGATCGCTATCAACGTCTTCATCGTCAAGACAATTCTGGTCTGTAACAACAACGTCTTCACGATCAACTTCTTCTAAACCAACTTCGTTTTCTTCTACATGACTAATTTGCTCATAACTCTCTGTCTCTTTTCTCCCATTAGAGACATGATTAAAAACATGAACGTTGTCAAGCGGAACAAGATGCAAAGTGAGACGGCCATTGGATCTATGGGAACGAAAGTACTCATGGTGTCTCACTTTCTCTTCCCTGAGAATCAACCTTCCATCACTAGTATAGTATCTCCTTAAAACCCAGGGCATCCGACAAGGCAAGTTCTCTGTGCGAGCAAGCAATGGTATTGGCGGAGGAAACTCCCCACGGTTCCTCGATGGTGACCGTTGAATCCTTTTGCTACTGCGTTGAACGCAACTCCGGTAACTACTATTCTCTTGTGTGAAAACTTCCTCATTACTGGCTTTCAGATCAAGACAGCTCTCCACCCCAATGTAGTCCCCAGTGAGAGAAGAAGATGGTGGGGATGATGACATGCGACTTGAATCCAGAATGCCTGAACCCATAATGTTCAAAGACCTAACTTTATCAAGAGACTTGTTTTGATGATCCGGAGAATCAATTAGCTTTATCATCTTGAAGGGACTAATTATCTGCGATACTGTTGTTTGGTGGTGAGCTTGCATTTGGCTTTGGTAATAAGTGATTATAAGTACATGGAAAGGCGTTTGGGAAGCTTTATGGTCATTAACAAGAGAGAGCTAGAGAGACCAAAGTTTGTTATCGGGAAAAGCAGTATTGAAGAGAGCGAAGGCAAGATAGCAGCCAAAGAGCCAGCTATTATATACTTGTGATGTCAAGATTAGGTTTTATGTATACGTGGATCGGAAACATTCACAGTCTGGTTATCATGCGCCTGCGAAGAAGAAGAAGAAGAGATTAATAAAATACAACTTCTTTCAAATTGCATGCGATTTTAGGGATAAGATCTTATCCAAATGAGGACAAAAAGGGTTGACTTCCACAAGTGATTGGTACCTTGATAAGCATACCTTGCAGCCTAATGTGAAAAGTTTCTATAACAGTTTGATAAGTTAATTTCAATGTACTTTAATTTTTATTTTAAGGAAATTCAAAGTGAAACATACAGTTACTACTAGTCTTACATTATACAATTTAAGGCCTAAAACTCTGCCAGCTTTTCGGTTTCAATTTTATGAATAAACCACCGGGCTGGTAGTGATAGTCAGCTGAACTTAGCCTAAACTCTCTATCAGGGAAAAAAAAAAAAAGATGTCTAGGGTTTTCGTCGTGAGTTGAATCATATCAAGAACTTTAAGAAAATCAAACAGACAGCAATAAAGCATGTAAATCTGGATGTCTTAACTCTATTAGAATAATTTACTGGTAATTCAAATCAATGCAATGCAACAGTATAACACGAGTCTATAGCATAATTGATGGGGTAGCAGGAGAACGAGGAAAGAAAGAAGAAGAAGAGTAAGAGCATCGCACGCCCAGATCCAGACTCATCATGTGCAGATCGACTACTATACATATATATATATATATATAGAAGCAGAGTAACAAACAATGCCAAGACGTGTGAACGTTCATCATATCACACTAAAAAATTAGTCATAAAAATCACGTCTATGAACAACACAGTTGCATAAGCATAAAAAAGAGAGAGAAGAACGTTTCAATATATTTATATGAAAGGGAAGAAAAAAAAAAGATTTAACTTACAGAATGTCGGAGGAGGAGGAGGATTAAGGAGGAAGAGGGACAAAATAGAAAGAGGAAGATGATGATGGGAGGGAATAGGAAGAAGATCGTGAGGAGAGAATAACTTGTTGTGGGACATCATCATCGATACGATCTCTTCCCGATGCATAAGAAACAGTTACAACTGATGAGACGGAGAAATTCAAGTATAGAAAAACAGAGAACACAACAACCGGAGAAGACAACTCACAACGTGTGGAGTGGAGATATGGAGAGACTACAACACAAACAAGAGAAGTATGTATAATTTCTTATCCAAAATTTAAAAACTGGAGACCTTTTCCCTTCAATTTTTAGATTCTTACTGTACAATGACCAGAAAATAGAACAATAAAGAGAAAAGGAGTATTAATTACTAATTAGCTCTGATGTTAGCGTGACACTGCCTATATTTAGGCGGGTTTATTGGATTAGGATGTGATCCGAGTCGGTCTCAGCCAAGTAACAATCCTTTTACTCCCCTGATTTTAGGGATCATTTAGGATTCAACAAATTAATTTTATCATAACGCATTTCTTAGAAAATGTAAAATACAGCCAAAAAGAGCTAATAGGAATATTTATATAATCGAAACGGTTGGGTCCCAAGGGGTAGGGTTGAAATTTGAAAAGTTGCGAGGAGGGTGACTTGGTCGTGTTGGAGGCGGCACAATTGCAATCTTTGTTAGCATAGAACTTTTGGTTGATGTTTTCTCTTTTCTTGTACAATGGAATCAACCACTCCACCGACTCTGTATACCTTAAGTTTAATGTTTTATTCTTCTTATAACTTGTTTACTCAGTTAAGCTATTTAAGGTCATTAGTAAATTCAGTGGATTGCATCGGTACAACAAATTCATCAGATTAGGTTGCTAATTAATAACAATTATCTTGGTTGGAGGGGTTACTACATTCTCTTTTAGGGTTACGGGGACTAATAAAGGGTAGGCACAAATATCATTAATTTACTCAGTTTCTAACCCGACCACGTATTTCGTTGCTGTAGGCATTCGTGGTCACTAGCAGTAACGAGGATGATTGTGTTATTTTATAATATAATTAGTAAATGAGTAAATTTATATTTACAAAACTTAATAACTCTAAAACATCTTTCGCTGCATCTCCATTAGTTTTGTCATCTTCATCGTCTTTTTTTTATTTTAGAGAATCTTAAAACATATAAATTAAGGGACCGTTTGGTTCCACTTCTATTTTTCTGTTGTTGTTTTTTGTTTCTGTTTCCTGTTTTTGGTTTCTGTTTTTTTCTTAAAAAAACGAAAACCTGTTTGATTGAGATTTGTAATATAAAAAATGAAAACAAAAATCTGCTTGGTTGAGATTTCTAATAAAAAACTGAAAACAAAAACATGTTTGATTTTATTAACATGTTTCTATTTTTGTAATTATACTATTATGTGTAATAATTATAATATAATACATTATATTATAATTAAAATATTTTTTAGGTCGCTATACTTGTTACTTTTTAAACATGTATACAACAAGGTTGCTAGAGTATGATGTCCCCACTTCCTCTCTTTCTGCAGTTTCAAACGTTAACAAATCGTTAATGGTGAGGAAGAGAAGAAGTCCCAAGGCGTTTACGATAAAGGACGATAATTAGTAGGTAACAAAAGTCTTAATCTTGGATCGAGCGTAAAAGAAAAAAAATAAAGAAATACAAAAAATATCTAACTTCAGTTTTATAACTTTAAACAAGCTTTCTGAATCTACCATCATCTTCACGAGAGTTGCTCACCTAAATGTGTTAAAACCTTTTGCACCATAAACTTCTGAATGGGTCAGAGAATCTAAACATTCACAATTTTCTTTAGCAGGAGACTTTAACCCTTTATATATAGTATCCATATCGAGCTTCCCCATCACAGGCCTGATACAAATGTAATTCACACTGACTGGGGTCTATTGTCCTTGTTGGATTTTAATCCATTAATTCAAATCCTTTATTAGGTTACCTTATTATCTTTATCCGAACCAAATACAATTTGCTTAACCCTAAATTTATCAACTATTAAAATGTAATTAATTGTTGTCCACCTCATAGTTGGATAATAGTTAATTACGACAATTATATTGATGATAAAAAAACAATAAAAAATGATTAAGCAAATCATTGTATATGTCGACCAAGTTTAAAAATCATTTGATCCAAAAATAATGAAAATCCATCATTTTGTCCCGTAAGGATTTTAATATAAAAAAGATCAAATACATTTATCATATGTGACACAAATCCAATACAATCACGCATATCTAATACCTCACTAACATGAATGAGAAAATGGAGTGTGACAAACTAGGTGATACCTATATGATCTGAAATGTATTATCTTTCCGTTTGTAGATCTCGGTTTTTCCAAACTTTATACCAAACTGTATTAGAGAAATCTATTTTCTCTCACTGAATGCAAAACTGTATTAGAGAAAATATGTTTTCTCTTACTAAATGCTAAATCGCATTGGAGAAAACCTTTATGGGATTAAATACTTATATCCCAAAACCTTTATGGGATTAAACACTTATATCCTCCTATGTTATGTCAAAATTTATATATTTATACATTAAACTGTATGTTTCCTAATGACATAGGCCTAAGGTCAATCTATATATATGCTCAATGATCTTTAAAATGCTTATTGACACAAATCTTAAGAATTTTACTTATACTATAATAACGTACAATAACATATATGACCGAGGATAAATGATGATCATCTTTATTGATAAACAACTATACTGTCATAATACGTGAAAATATGTAAACATATAAGGAGCAAACATAATGTACCCTAACTAATAGTATGTAAGCATTTCAATACACCCATATTGTATACATGTCTCTAAAAAATAAGTGGGGGAAGTCCTTTAGTTACAGGATTAGCAAGCATCTCCTTAGTACTTGAATGATCCGCTTCAATGTCACCTTTCTATATAATGGTCAAATACTTGACCTCTAGATGCTTAGACTCTATGATGTTCTTATTTCTATTATTGAACAACACAATAGAAAAATTATCATAATATAACTGAATGGGTCTAGCCAATAAGTCAACCATAGACAACTCAAAAATCAAGTTTTTGAGCCAAACCGCTTGTATAACAACCTTATAGCATACGTCAAACTTTGCATGTATAGTCGAGGAAGTCACCAGTGTCTGCTTGACACTTTTCCACGATACTGCATCATATGCTAACATGAAAATGTAACCTGAAGTGGACTTTATATCATTTGGACACATAGTAAAATCCAAATCTATATACCCTACGAGGTCTAGATTGTTGACCTTTCTATATGTCAGCATATAATCCTTAGTTTCTTTTAAATAACTCAACACTCGCTTAACTACATTCTAGCGGTCTATTCCTAGGTTAGCCAAATATCTACCCAGCAGTCCAACAAAAAATACAATATCTGGTCTAGTGCACACCTAGGCATATATCAAGCTAACAATCGCACTAAAATAAGGCATATTCTTCATAGCCTCTCTCTTTACGTCATTCTTTGGACACTGTGCCAAAGATAATCTCTCACCATGAGAGATATGTGCTGCAACATATTTACAATCAGCCATATTAAATCTTTGTTGTATTCTCTCAATGTATGCACTCTGCGAGAAGCTTAAGGAGTGTTAAGATCTGTCCAGGAGATTCTGTGTAACATCTTGTTACTGTTAGAAAGGGCATTTTGGTAAATTGGGACTGACTGCTAGGTTTCATTGCATTCATTGATTGAGCATGTTACTGGCCTCTAATTATAGAGAAACGGGTTTCTTGCATATGCATTTATTTATAGGTACTTGCATTCATGGTTTTCCGGCATTCAATTGTGAGCATGGAC
>JANSVB020000125.1:743988-771145 GCA_025504935.2 Erythroxylum haughtii | reverse complement strand
GCATTCTGACATATATATATATATATATATGTGGATAATAAGTAAATGAGAAAAAAATATGACTATAATTGAACTCACAAGTGTCATAACAATTTGAGCAAAACAATTATATGTATATGTATATATATATAGATATAATTGTTTTGCTCAAATTGTTATGACACTTGTGAATTCAATTATAGTCATATTTTTTTCTCATTTACTTATTATCCATATTATGTTGTATACAATAATTATTTCTGTCAGATAATAATTATAGAATTACCCACTTAAAATTTTATGAGTTAAGTTGATTATATGCAGGAATCATGTTGTATAACTTCTAACCGTCATGATCCCATCATCTTAATTCAATGAGCAGAGTCTATCCAGGACTGATGTGCAAAATAATAACAACCCTAAGGAGCAATTTGAGCAAGTCACTTCTAGAAAAAGTAGTAGGAGCAATAGGAAAAACTCCGTAGGGAAAGCTATTTGATTATGACCCTGATAGTATGGAATATGCGTTGAATAAATAATCCTTTAAAGCTGAATGCTTTAAAGGAGTTTATCCTAAAGGAAAAAAATTGTGGGTCTTTTATATGTTGGAGACTAAAATTAGAGAAGCTAATTTGAATAAACTAGCTTGTCTAGGTAGCAATTAGCAGCTCATTACGAATCACCAAAGTCATACATATGGAAGAATCATAATAGCTTATGATGGGGATCATCTAAAACTAGAAGTTCTAGAATCTAGTCATCAATACATTCACTTTAAGATGTTATTCACAAAGGAAAATGTTTAGATACTTGCTACTTTTGTCTATGGTTTCAACACTGTTTTACAAAGAACTGAACTCTGGAGGTTCCTCAGCAGGATCAAGACTTCAGTGAACTTCCCTTGGGTTGTATATGGAGACTTTAACACTATGCTGTTCAGAATGGAAGCTGGAGATAACTATAAACTTCTCAACTATTCCCCTGATATGTTCAAATGTATGCAGGAGATAGAACTTATTGACCTAAAAGTTGTAGGTCAGAAGTTTACATGGACAAGTAAAAAATGCTCAAATTGGCACATCAGGAAAAAACTGGATAGAGCTATGGTTAATGTGGAATGGCTACACTCTTTTTCAAGAAGCTCTGCAAATTTCCCAGACCCTGGAATTTCAGATCATACTCTTATAAAATTTGACAATTTGTTCACCATCTCTAAAGTCCATCATCCTTTTAGATTCAACAATTTTCTGGTCAACATGGATGGGTTTCAAGAAGCAATAGACAAGGGTTTGGAGCACGATTGCTATGGAACAAGATAGTTCATTTGTGTCCAAAAGTTAAAGGCCATTAAATAGGAGCTGAAGATTTTTAATGGTAAGAGAGGGCAGAATATAAATAAGGAGATTGATTGTTCTAAGGAAAACTTTCCTCTATTCAAAAAGCACTAGCAGTGAATCCTTTAGATGAAGCACTAGCAAGAGGAGAGAAGGATTCACTTAAAAATTATCTACAAGTTATGGATAACCACTACTCTTTACTGAAGCAAAGAAACAAGATTAATTGGTTAAAAGAGGGAGACAAATGCACAAAATTCTTCTTTAACTCTTTAATAGCTCGAAAAAACACTAACAGAATCTTCTCTATGAAAACAGCAGCTAGAGTAGATGTCATTGGTCAAAATGAACTAGCTAAGGAAGCTTTGGAGTACTACAGTAAACTAATTGGATCATAAACACAATCTTCTAAGGTGGATTATAACCTTAGATAGTTTGTATCTACTAAAATTCCTAATCATGAAGCTTCTAGTCTTATAAGACCTGTTACAAATCAAGAAATTGAGAAAGTGGTCTTCAGCATGAATGGAGCTAAAGCCCTAGGTCTGGATGGATTGAATGCTTTCTTCTATAAAAAAAACTTGGAATAGATTGGGGGGATTATCAAGGAGCTAGTGCAGGAATTCTTTCTAAATGAGAGTTTACTAAAGGAAATAAACAAGATTTATATATGCCTAGTCCCTAAAACCTCTGATCTAGAAACTTGGAATGACTACAGGCCTATTTTGTGTACAAATGTCCTCTACAAAATTATTGCCAAGATTTTGGCGAATAGGCTGAAGGAGGTACTTAAATTTCTTATCAGTGAGAATCAAGGAGAATTTATGGCAGTCAGAGATACAGGGGACAACATTCTTATCATTTAGGAGTTACTGAAAGGGTATAATTGAAGAAGAAACCCTCAGAACTATATGATAAAGGTAGATCTACAGGCTTTTGATAGTGTGAATTGGGATTTTATGCTAAAAACCTTAAAGATTATGAATTTTCCCATAACTTTCATCAAATGTATTCAGCAGTGCGTTACTACTATTTCCTATGGGATATTGGTTAATGGGAGCCCTATGGAAGTGTTTAAGGGAAAGAAAGGAATTAGGCAAAGAGACACCCTATCCCTCTACCTATTCCTAATATGTATGGAAGTACTCACTCATCTGCTAAAGCACAAAACTTTAATGGATCCTAAATTCAGATTCCACTCCAAACATAAGAAAGTTTTGCTAACTAGCTTGTGTTTTGCAAATAACCTTATCCTCCTAAGAAAAGTGAATGCTCATTTAGTCAATCTTCTATTAGACTCTTAAGGCTGTTTAAGGAAATGTCGAGATTAAATGTCAATCAACGCAAGAGTTTTGTTATAGTCTCCAAAAGTGCTTCCCATCTCTCCAATATCCTAGCTCAAGCTACGAGTATAGAAATTAAAACTCCCCCTATTCACTATCTGGGGATCCCTATCTCTTCAAGAAGGCTAAGATTTTGTGAATGTATCCCTTTGATAGAAAAAATCCAGAAAAAAACTAGGGTCTTGTACTAATAAAATACTATCCTATGGGGGAAACTTTAACTACTGAAGTCTGTTATTATGTCTATAAGTACCTACTGGTGTTCTTACATTTTCCTATCAAAAGGGTTGACTAAAATAGTAGAAAAGCTGGCAAAGAAGTTCCTATGGGGGAAAAGGAATGGAGAGAGAGGAATAGCTGAAGTGAAATGGAAGACAATCTGTCAACCAAAAGATGAAGAGGGATTAGGTCTAGAGTCCATCTCTACTAAAAACAGACTCCTAATGTCCAAGAGAATTTGGAGAATCCTGAACGATCAGCAATTAATATGGATCAAATGGATACATTCCTATTTACTTAAAGGAAGGAGTCTGTGTAAAAGCCAAAGACAACAATTCCTGGTTCTTTAACTAGCTACTTAAAATGAGAGAGGAAATCTATCAGCATATTACATGCCAAATAAGGACAAGAGACAGAATTTCCCTATGGTATTAAAACTGGATAGGGAATGGTCCATTAATACTAAATCAGATGGTAAACTCTCAATTGAATATATTCCCGAAGGACATTAGGCTCAAAGAAATTATATTGAATGGGAATTGGACTCTCTCCTCAAATGAAGCTTCACTCCTGAATATTCCCCTATCTACAAGTTTTTTTTTTGGGCGCAGGGAGGGGGTACTTATTGAAGGGTATTCCTATCTCTGGGATTATAGTTAAAGACGTCAGAAAGTTGAGAGACAGATCTATAAACTGTGTAGGATGGGACACCTTGATCTGGAATAAGGTTCTTAGACTTAATGATAGCTTTTTACTCTGGCTAGCAATGTTGGACAGGCTAAGTACCTTGGATAGGTTGAAATTCCTATCTTCCTCTAAGCTATGCATCCTGTGTAACCTAGAGGATGAAAACAGGAACCAACTCTTTTTTTAATGTATTTACTCTAGAGGACTATGGGCTAAAATCTCCAAGCTATATGCTCCTGACTTTAACCATGACAGACAAACTGAGATTATAAGGGTAATTCCTAACTTGAACTGCTCAAAATTTGATAGGGACATTATGCTACTATCGATGGCTATTTGTCTTAATGTCATCTGGAAAGAAAGAAATAGTAGAAGGTTTAGAGACCAATCTACTTTGAATAGCTCCCTATTAGATCTCACTACTACCAGCATAAGGGAGCAATTGATCATCAATCAGTTACACCTCCACTGCAATAGGAGAATGACTCTAGCCTAGAGAATATAGCATATTGCTTAAACCAATAGCTAGTTCAGATAGTCCTATGAACTAGTTACACTATCCACAGGTAATAATGAAACCAAAATTCTCTACTCAAGCAACCCTATGTCTGTTTGAGCATACAATCAGGCTACACATTACAAATAAAAGAAAATAGGAGAAGACCATTACTAATTTACCTGGGATCTCGCATGATAGATAACAAGGTAAGGGAAATGCTTCACCATTCTCCATTTTCCCCATCAACAGTAGATGATGGGTTAAACAAAGGTACAATAAAGGAAAGTAAGAAAGTTTACAAATTGTGGTACCTTTTGAGGATATGATTCCCCTTTCAGTTTAATTTGTGAAGCCTATACCTTGAAGAAGGAAACGTAGATTTTCAAACCCTAATTTTTCAACAGTACTTGATTGAAGAAGAAGTTGACAAAGGAAGCATCGAAGAAACTATACTAACCTATTTCAGGCCTCCAAGCACTGGATTGGTCATAGAAGAAATGAGTTTAGTAATCTCTCACTCCTGTGAAAGTCAAGGAAAGATTTTGCGACTTACTAGAACCAAAATCTTTCCCATCGGCATAAAAAAAGTCGAGGCCTACAGAGATCCCCTCCCTTTGACATTGCGACATCTTAAGATCTGGAAGTTGAAGGACAAAATCAAGCCCTAATAGTGTAGTTTGAAGATAGATACACAACATGATTTAATTACCTAAGATGTTTCTGAGCAAAGAATAAAAGGATCGATGACTCATGGAGTTCGCATTTGAATCGCCATATGAGAGAGCTTCTAACCTAATTGAGTATGGGAAAGAAGATTCGAGAAAGAGGCAAGTCATTATACCCAAAAGGTCAAATGACTCTTTTAATTGTAATGGCTATATGTTTTACATGTAAACGTTGTCGATTTGTCTACCAGGCTTTCTAGTTGTTCCAAGGTCGAGAATACTAAGAACTTCTTTTATGTAATCTTTTTCTTCATGAATGAATTTTTTAAATTATCAAAAAAATTACACAAGAATAGCATCACCCAACAATACAATTAATTCTATAGTGGGTTCCCAACTACTTTAGCACTTATAGATATGCTTGGGGTGGTCTATTTAAAAACATAAAATTGAGGGTGAGCTAAATGAGCTCATTGAGTGTTAATCATTTTATTGAAAATTAAACTTTTTATAACAACATAACTAAAATATTTCCATACAATAAGAAAGCTCATGGTAAAATAACTTCCATAAAAATTCATTCATGGATCATAAAATTTGGTAATAAATAACATTTCGTAAAGCACAATTTCAATTTGTCTGAAATACTATTTTGAAATATTTTTTCAAAATTAAGCTCATAATATAAAAGTTTCCATTTTCTAGTTTCACATTCAAGACTACAAAAGAAATAAAAGGAAAAAGAATAAAAATGATTGGAGTCTTAATTTGGAACGCTAAAATTTCTTTGAAACTCTTCTTTGATACTTCTTTTTTTATCTACTTTGATGTAATGGCTGCCTCTTTTTGGTGTTTTCCATGTTCTTTATAGCGCTTGATGGCTCTAGGGTTATGTTTAAGGTTTCCCCACTTTGTTTGCTTCCAAAAATAGCCCCCAACCCCCAAAACTCGCACTTAGAAATACCTCCTAACACGATCATGCATGGTGGCACGATTGTGCTAAAGAGCCAAGCAAGTCCTTGGGCTTTGCCATGGACGATCGTCCCTTAAAACTCGAAAGAATCACCCTTGGAAATACCTCCTAACACTGTGCCCAGCATGGTCGATTCTTTTTTAGCACGATCATGTTAGAGAGCTATGCAATGTCTCTGGACTTTGCCATGCACGATCACGCACTTCATACATCCAACATCTTCTCCATTCTTCAATTTCATAACTCCAAATACTCGCAAAACACATCAAACGCTTCTTGCAACATAAAGTTAAGTTCAAATTCACACTTTAAACCAATCAAACACACACTAACAGTAACACAATTATAAGCCTATATATATGATAATCATCTAAGAAGCACTTAAAAACACACTTAAATACCTAAAAAACATATTATAATCTACACCTATTAGAACACTCTTCTTAGAAGTTAACGACTTTTAATGCAACAAAAATAAACTCCTAGATGCTGCAAAAATTAAAAGAATTGAACTTTTACATATTCAATATTTAATCTAGTAAATGATAATTTTGATCGATGAACTAATCGTACAATTAGAAATCAATCAAAATAATCATGAAAAAAATAAAAGAACAATTCAATATATGAATAGAAAAAACAATTCACATCAAAACCTAATTATATCCCAATTTACAAAGTTCCAAAGGTTCAACTCCCTTTAACCAAGATAATGAAAGTTAGTCAATAATGGCAATAACTACTACTATCATCTATTAAAGAGAAACCACTCCAATGTCCACTGAGAAAAAAAAAGATTTTTATGAGAAGCTAGAAAATAGATATAGAAAACTTGGATGCCTTTCCACCACTTTGGTCCTATTTATATCAGATTTACCCTATGTTTTGTTTATTTTGGGATCTTCTTGTTGTGATTCTTTGGCTCAAAGAGATCATAACTTCACTTATTTGTTAAGTCAAAATGACTTTACATATATGATTTTGATAAAGAACAAATAATCAAGTTGAAAAACAGATGAAAGCAAAAGCAGACGGAAGTTGAAAAACAGACGAAAGCAAAAGCAAACGGAAGTTGAAAAACAGACGAAAGCAAAAACTAGACGGAAGTTGAAAAACAGACGAAAGCAAAAGCAGACGGAAGTTGAAAAATAGATGAAAGCAAAAGCAGACGGAAGATGAAAAACAGACGAAAGCAAAATGCAGACGGAAGTTGAAAAACAGACGAAAGAAAAAGCAGACGGAAGTTGAAAAACAGACGAAAGCAAAAGCAGACGGAAGTTGAAAAACAGACGAAAGCAAAAAACAGACGAAAGTTGAAAAATAGACGAAAGCAAAAGCAGACGGAAGTTGAAAAACAGACAAAAGCAAAAGCAGACGATGGAAAGCAGACGGAAGCCAACCATGTCAGAATCAAGAATCAGTTTGAGTTAGTTACAGAACTCAACTGACTAACCGTTTCTTTCAAAGAAACAAGATTAAAGAAGCAAGAATCAAGAAGCAGTTGAAGACGAAGGTTATAAATAAGAGTCAAAGTTGAAGATTGCAAACTTACTTGAATACACGTGCACGTAACAACAGTTACACTTAAGAGTTTATTATGCAAATAGCTAGAGCTATCTTACTGTAACAAAGCTCAAAAATCTTTCTGTAAGAAAGTAGTACAGATAGCCTGCAGAAGCTAGGTGTGAAAGAATACTGACTGTAAGAGACCTGAAGAGGCTCAGAGTAAAAGAATACTTGTAACATTTGAGAAGTAGTGAAATCTCATAAAGAGATCTGAGGACTGGACGTAGCCTACGGTTTGGGGTGAACCAGTATAAAAATTACTGTGTCAACTTCTCTATCTCTATCTCTCTTAACGATTCTAAGTTTCGTTTCTTACTTAGTTTTTTTAACAAGTTTTCTAGACTACGATCAACTTTGATTTACAGTAGTTTTAGTGAAAAGAATAAGTTTTCTTTTAACAAAACAATTTTGAAAATTTGTAAAAGAGGGGAAGTACACAATTCAACCCCCCTTCTTGTGCACTTATACATCGTATAATAAGTTTTGTAATAACGTGTGATTCACTTCAAGTAGAGCTCTTAAAAGAATTCAAAGGCTATTTCACTTGGGACTATGCAAAGATGCCACAGTTGAGTAGAAGTTTGATGGAATATAGACTTTCGATAAGGTTGGTTTTATTAGACCAACCAGATATATTGAGTGCTAGCTAATGTTGTACTTGTAGTTAATAAGAATGGAAAGATAAGAATATGTGTCGAATTTAGGGACCTAAATGCAGCCAATCTTAAGGATATATACATGATGCCGATTGTAGATTCTTGGATAGATGCGATGGCTATACATTCTTTGTTTTCTTTTATAGATTAATTTTTAGTTATAACTAAATTGTTATAGCCAAAAGGGATATTTCCAAATCAACTGTTAGAGGTCTAGGTCAATAAAGACATTTGAATGGGTTGTAATCTTTTTGTTTAAAAATTTTAGGAGCACTTTATCTGATGGTTGTGAATGATATTTTTCATGATTTGATAAGGTGCACATTGGAATTTTAAATAAATGATACCATAATAACGTAAAAAAGAGTGTACATCATACCTACGACTTATGAAAATCCTTTCATAGGATGCGAATGAATAAATTAAAGTTAAACACCATAATGTGTGTTTTTGGAGTAAAAGTGGGGAACATCCTAAGATTTTTAGTTCACAATTGAGGAAGTAAACTAGATAGGAATAAAGCAAAAGCCATTCTCGAAATGAAGCCACCTTGGAACAAAATGGAAGTTTAAAGATTTCTAGGTCAGATAAACTGCATAAAGAGGTTTATTGTTAATCTGATTGGAAAAATAAAAGAATTTTTAGGCCTATTAAAGTTGGAGAATTATAAGGATTTTTTTAAGGAGGAAAGACATCGAACAACATTTGATAATATCAAAAAAGTACCTAATCAAACCTCAAGTAATGATGCCTCTTAAAAAGGAATTTCATTAAAGTTGTATATTTTTGTTATGGAAGAATTTTATTGGGTATATATTGGTTTAGAGTAATAAGGTAGGTCATAAGCAAGATATATCCTATTTGCTAAAGCCAATGGAAAAGAAGTATGTTCTCATTGTTAAGTTATGTTTGACATTATACTCTGCTTATTCAAAATTAGGGCATTATTTATTGCAAAATAAAGTTTATATGTTCTCACAAACTGACATTGTAACATCCGCTTTCATACTAAAGCTAGAACTCGAGATTTCTGTAAATGAGAAATAGTAATGAGAGATTAGGAAATGCACTTCATGGTCATGCATTAAAAAATGTCATGTCACTTTCCACACCACATATCTTAACCCACTATGTTATGCTAAAAGGTCCTCTCTTCTTTCATTTTATTTTGGCCAAATGCTCCCACCTTCTTCTTCTTCTCTTTTCTCAACCCACAACATTTTCATTCTCACAACCCATCCCCTTCATATTGATTTTTGTCAAAATCCTACACTACCACTTCAAGATCCTCACTATCCCTTCTTGTTACAAGGAAAACATAGCCTATTCCTCCTTCAATAATGATGATCATATGATGCTTGGAGGCTAAGGTTATTTGATGATTCTTGAAGAAGCCTTGGGTAAATCAAGTAACATATTAATTTTCATGGCTTTGTTAAATGAAGCATATTTGATGATAGTTTAGGAGGAGGGCAGATAATGAAAAAGATGTTGAAAGTATATGTGTAACGTGGGTAAACAATGAATATACCCATGTCTTGCTTTTATGTTTTGATGGGTAATAGATTGTGGAATGATATAATGTTGGATTAATAGAATAAATGGTGTTTTATATATATTGGAACATGGGTAAAGAAATGAACACATTGATGTCTTGTTTTTATGTTTATGATGATCAATATTTCATAAGTTATTGTTGAGATGATTTTTGGAGATAGAAAGATCATTATGATGATTTAAAAAGAGTGCAGAAATTCCATGAAGAGATTATATGCACATGTTCTATTTTAATGCTTAATCACATAAATTTTTGGGTAGATGCTATATGGATGAACTAAAATGATTCTAGAGTTAAAAAAAGGAAGCAATGTGGTGTCTTGAAATGGGAATAATTAAGGTGATAGTTCGAAGTGATATGAAAGTAGAAATGAAGTTGAACATGTGCAAAAAGTTGATGATAAATGTGTGTGTGTATGTGTGTGTGTGTGTGTGTGTGTTTTTAGTATTCATGATCAATCATGAACTATAATTTGTTTATGGATGATATTGACCTGAAATGGAGTTAATAATTATGGGGAAATGATGAGTATTTAAATTAGAAATGATAAACCAGGCATAAGGTGCTGAATGTAGTAAGTAAAGAGCTAGAAATATGAAAAATATAGATGCAATTGGATAGATTTTGGGGAAAGAAGCATAACTTTTCTGTGGATGTTGGATTGAGATTATTTAAGTATTCTTTCGAAGAGGATTTTGAGTTCTAAAACTTTTATGAAGACCCTGAGGAGAAATTTTGGTGTCTAAAAAGTCAAGTTTTCACATTTCTGTAGGTATCCCGAGAAGGTCCGCCCAACGGACATTCACTAGCCATTTGGACTTAATTTAGGCTTGAATAAAGCTTCAATTGAACCTAGAATGATACTTGGATTAAGTAACTAAATGTGTGATATGTATGAAGTGAGAATTGAGGTTATAACTTAGTAAGTGAATTATTGATATCAAAGTATCAAAGGCATGAGTATAATGAGAATGAAGATGTTCATATGATTATAGTTATGATTCAAAGGAGTTGAGTAATATGTATTAACTAAAAGTGAATGAGAATTAGGTATTATGAGAGCATATAATGCTAGAAAAGAAATGATGAGAAATTGATTTATGATATTAGAATAACCAAGTGTTCTTGAGGCATAATCCTAAGAATAAGTTAGACACATACAAAGGATAAGGATTGAAGGGTGAGCTTAGAATGATCATGTACAAATGAAATGTAAACTTAAGTTCAATTAAACGTATATGATTTATGAAATGAGAATAAACATAAGACGTAAACCTAAGTTCAATTAGACGTATATGATTTATGAAATCAGAATGAATATAAGATGTGAATTTAGGTAATATACTCGAGATTATCATTGAGTATGCATTATACACAACACGTATACATATTTATGTGATTGAGTATTCATAAAATTGTGTAATTAATAGTGTGTGTGCAATATGTGTATAGCATGATGCTGATATATAGGATAGAACGTCAACATACAGACATTTTCGGATCATGGAAGCTAATACTAATCTAGAGCGTACTGTGAGTCGACCTAGATGGTCTTACTTTAAATGATTGTTTAGTTTAAATTCCATATTAAATTATTATGTAAAAGTGATTGTGTTGATTCCAGATATCGACTTTCTGAGGTGTTTGATGTATAAAATACGTATTGGAAGTGCTCATTGACTGTAAATTTAACGAAATAAGTGATTACTCAACATTTTTGTTGAATGTCGGACTAAAATCCAATGATAAATGTGAATATGAATGTCAAACTAAAATCATGTGACTGGTTGTAAATATGTGAATAGGATGCATTTCATTACATGGTGCATGACAACATAAAGGTTGTTATGACCGGAGTGGCCACAAAAAAAGAATTTAAAGCTTAGAATGTGATAAGAGCTTCTAGCTTAATTGTTAATGTACTCGGTATTTACAAAGGATATGGGCCAGTAAAAAGCCACCCGATCTTAACAATAACAATTGAAAGTGAGTCTCATGAGCACTACACATGCATCTAATATGTATGATTTAAATGGTTGAAATAAATAATTTGAATAATTTATGAATGTGATATATGATTTAGGTGAATATGAATTGTATGTGACTCAACATGTTGAATTGATGAAGTGAAGTGAATTATGTGACTATGTGAATTGACGTGTTATGTGATTGAGTGAGCTATCAAGGATGGTCTAGTCACTGAGTTCGCAAAACTCAACCCAAAATTTGCAATATTTTTCAGGCTTAGAGAAGATCTTTAGTTAGGCAAATTGGAGTATAGCCACTACATTCGAGTAAGAGATAGATTAGAGTACAACCCACTGTATTTGTATTCTTTATTTTTGTATCAAATTGTGTATTCTACAATTATTGTACCTCAGCTAGTTGAATAATTATGTTTTGTAATGACTTTTCAAATTAGAAATATTTGTAAATGAGATTAATCAATGAGTGTAGTAACACTCGTGAATGAAAACGTTTATGAATAAAGTAGGCACAATTTATGTTTATTAATTTCCTAAATATGTGTGTAATGTTTGAAAATTTTGTAACGAGTTTCAATTGTTTGACTATTCTAACATGTCACCCTTATAGAGTTGTTCTTAAATACCGTCAATATGTTCGGAAATATGCATTATAAGAGTTGAGGTGCTACAAACTTAACGAAGTATAAATTGAATAAGCCAATCATCTTAGGGAATATTGGAATGACTCGTGACTTATAGACATCAATTTGATATATCACCCAAAGGTCACGCATAAGCTAACCTTTTAGCAAGCCATAATGCTTGAAGTATAAGAGGATACGGGGAATTTAGTTGTCAGCTATGAGAAGTTGTGGGAATTGAAATTTGATGGTTCTAGCATAGAGATGTTAGCTAGCATTGGGGTAGTTATATCCGTACTAAATGAAATGAGGACTATTCTCCCCTTTAGGATGGACTTCCTACGAACTAATAATAAGACTAAGCATAAAAGCTTGATAATTAGACTACAAATTCTAGTGGGTCTTGAAACCAAAAAAGTTGTCATTATGGGAGGTGCTCTACTGTTGTTACGCCAGGCAGCAGGGGAATATAAGTGTATGAGTTTAACTTTGTCACCATATTATAATGCCGCTGTTTAATTGTTAGAATTCTTTCTTGAAGTAGAATTTCAATATATTCCCCGATCTGGGTTGAACATGCTTAAAGAGTTGGTTCTTAAATGCATCATTGTGCAACAAAAATCCCATCCATCTATCTATAAAAGAGGGATTCTCTACAGTTAGAATCATTGTAGGAGGTTCTTTGTTTGAGTTTTGCGGAACTTGTGGGTTGAGAACTTAGTTTTACCTAAGAGGAAGGTGGCTTAGCAACGATCTTGGGTTAAAGATCCGTCATAACAATTGATAAAGCTTCAAGGCGTTGATCCTTTTTCGCTTCAAAAGTGACCTATCGGTGGTCAAAATGCAGCAGTAATGCACCAAGATTCACAAATAAAATGGTGACAAGGGCATTTTAAATATCCTGATTTGGTTTGAGAGGCATAAAAGCACCAATGTTAGATTAAAATGACTAAATTAATTAATTTCCCTAATTCTTGGATGGGGAAACTCTAAAGAGAGGGAGAATGATAAAAAAATTTACTAGATTCTTCCCTTCATTTCATTACACATCAGTCATTTTTACACGTTCAGAAAATTAGATATATTCATTATGAAACAATACATTATAAGCATTATTCTCAGAAAGATTGACTAGTAAGAGCAAGTATATTCGGAAGATACTCGTCGTTCAATTTGGTGCCATTTGTCTTAGCACCTCATCATCCAATTCCAAATGCCCTTTTGTTTATTCCGATAAATGCATGTGATGTAACCCAAGTCAGTCGTCGACTCACTAGCTATGGACAAAGACTTATCCCCTAGTAATTTGTTTCTACGTTGCACTTAGCCCACCATTGGATTTAACCTCTGACGACCTGGCAGCTACATCACCTGGAACGTGGCACATGACTTTGACATATGCAGTGCACGTACTCACCCTACCATTAAATGCACAGGCTAAATGAGCTCTTCTTATTTTCAACCCTTGATAGCCTCTTTGCACAAGTATTTGGACCGTTGGATTTATTTTTTACTACCTTACGTGTACCCCCCTATTCCATAAAGAAAAATTAGGTCTGTCGGAATAGAGGGATATCAGTATCTTCTTATTTTCAGATAACATAACTTTATGGGCTGATAATTAAAACCTCTAGATATTTACAATCATAGGGTGTTGTAATTATTGTTGAGATTAATTTAAGTCTTCTACAATCGATTTAAAACCTTAAAAAAACACACGTATCAGGCAAAATTATGTCTACTTTGATTTTCTTGTAATCATATTATTGAACTTAAAGAGTTGCTAAAAGCGCAAAGGGTAATAACTAATAAGCGCACTTTCTCGCCTGCCTGTTCCTTATGTTCGCAGTTTAGTCAAGCTGTATCCACAAAGGTTTCTGAGAAGTTCTATCATAACCCCACATTTTACATTATTGCATGCATATAATCACCTTTGATCTTGCTTTTATTTATATATGATATTTTATGGCCCCCTTTGCCCCCTATATAAACCCCTCCACACAAGCTATCGTAACAAGTGTATGGTGTCCTCCTCCCCTCCAGTCCTCTTTGCGAAAAACATGTTTGAAGTAGTCCTAACTTTGAGCCCATTTTCTAACCTAAGTTCCATCCTTTGCAATTAAAGCTAGCCATACAGATACAAATTCAAGCACCCTTTTGAGATCTTCTCTCAAGTAATCATATCATATATATAAAAATGGGTGTTCAAGGAACTGTAGAGTACGTCTCCGATTTACTCAGCAGTGTCAAGAAAAGCAGGAAGAAGAAGCAGATGCAAACAGTAGCTCTCAAAGTCAGAATGGACTGTGAGGGCTGTGAACGCAAGGTCAAGAACGTCCTCGCCGGAGTCAAAGGTATTGAACACTTCGTCTTCTCTAGCTTCTATTTAACGTTTACCACTGTAAGGTACTTTAACAAAAAAGAATTCTGAAAAACTCTTTATTTTTCAGGGGTTAAATCAGTTGACGTAGATTTGAAGCAACAAAAGGCGACCGTCACAGGGTACGTAGAGCCGAAAAAAGTGTTGAAGGCAGCTCAGTCAACAAAGAAGAAGGTAGAGATGTGGCCTTATGTGCCATACACTTTAGTCGCACACCCTTATGTTTCTCAAGCTTATGACAAGAAGGCACCTCCGAATCACGTCAGAGCCGTTCCGGTGACTGCCACCATCAGCGAGACCACCGTGGATGATCATTACACCACCATGTTCAGTGATGAGAACCCAAATGCTTGTTCCATCATGTAAATTATACGTGAAAGATAAATGGGAAATCTATGTATAACAATTGGACTCGTTAGGCAGTCCAAGTTTGTTGATAAGGCTTTGATAAAGTACGCTCACAATCAACTTTACTTTTTTCATCGGATTAAGTAGATAAGTTTATGTTGGTGGATATACTGTTGGGTGACCATGTTGCCATAATTCTAACCCACAAAGCAAATTATATCGCATCATAATAATTAAGTTCTTGCATTTGCACTCCAAAAGTTCGGTGCCTTGGTGTCTCAACATGTTTGGTAATACTACAAGTACTAAATTTTAATTAGGATGAGATTATTTATTACAATGTCTCATCTTGAATGGAAACCATGTAATAACATTGCTAACATATTAACAAGATTGAAAATTGCGGACAGCGAAGGGTGGTGGTAGTTATATTGGCCTAATTCTGACAACTACCTTTGTCTTCCTCTTATATTAAAACGCAAAGTAATCTTAATTCAACAAGTTTTACTGGAAGTTACCTAAACTTCGGAGTTGAATATTGGTAATCCAGCAATCAAATTACCATATCATGGATTTATCGACTGGGTATGATGCTGTCTACAAGCTTATTTTAATTTAGGCATTATGTCAACCGCAATCCCCATAAGAAAGATCAGCGAACCGTTGTGATGGAACATTATACTATAGCTTGTCGATGTCTCGGCAGAATACAACTTCTTATGTTCCAACTGCAACCAAAGAATTTGCAAAGGCGGTCTCATGAATAATTTATTTCTTTCTTATGTCATTGCAAAACCTTAAAAATATCTAGTTTCCTCGATCGAAATGGAAACGGTTGAACATATTCAAAACGGAGCTGGTCTCATTGGAAACGACACTTGAATTTCAGTTAATTCAATTAGTAAACTATGTACAGTACAGCACACAAAGCAAAATAGATATAGAACAAAAAAAAAGGTTATGTCATTAATTATCACGCAGCGTACTTAAATTTAAAGACTCATTTATAGCGAAATTATGTCATATGTCTTCATATTAACGAATTGCTAACTCCGTAGCATCACAGTCAAAGCCAGCGAGCCAATTATCGAATACAGGGAAAAAAGAAATTTGACGAGTGATGAGGATCGGTATCCAGTAGCAACTTCAAAATGGGAGATGGTATAAAAAAATTATTATTATAATACTTCCTCAGGATCCGGAAAGGACGGTAGGTTTATCCTCATGACCGACCATTTGAGATTGATTACCTAGGCAACATATGGTCAATGTTGGCCGTTACTATTATCCTAAATTTGAGAATACAGTTACCAGTTTCTCGACACTTCATTTTTTTACAAAATCTGATTATCTAGAGAAAATTACTAAGGTTGACTTAGACCTGATTATTAGATCGACTAATGATACATAAGATAATTTTCAGATGGATAATTTTTATTTGTCTAATAATTTATTGAAATTTAATCAATGATCATATTAATATATAAATTAAAGCAGCATGAAATCGGGACAAAATCCGATCCCGACCACAATGGAATAATTACAATTTTTTTCGTAAATTAATTTTCCGAAAATTAAGATCAATTTAATTATATAAAATGATAAACACATGAAACATAACAAAGCATGAATCATAATTTGTATCTTATTTCAAAGCTTGATTAATTTTCTTGTCGTATACCGCGAACCGTTTCTGAAACCAATTCGTCACCACTATAGTCGCACAAATGTCTAGCTTCTAACGGTATCCACTAGAGATCTATGTAACTCTTATAGAGAAGGTTAAACAAGAAACACTAGCTCTATAGAACTTAAGCCTATTTATAATAAGCTTTGGATATTCTAGTAATTTAATTGAAATTAAATTCTAATTTTAATTAAATTTTAATTACAATTGAAAATAATTCTAATTAAATAACAATTATGTCCAAATAAGATTCATTATCTTATATTGATCCTTATTTATTAAATATATCATATTTAATTATAAAGTTTCTCAAACTTTACAATAAAGTTCAACTTGATTAAATTAACCTTGCTCTCTTAAACTCATTATATATGTGAGACTCATTAGGTTCCCAAATATGTTGGCAATGATTATAAATTATAAGTACAACTTATAATTAGAATTATAATTAGATAAATTAAAACTCCTTTTAATTTATTTTTAATTCTCTAATTAAGCAAATTATAATCATAAATCAAAATTAACGTCTAACAATGCATCATAACCACCTAAATATTTAGAAATGTTAAAGTAGTTTTGACTAATTAATCTTTCTGTGCGTGATTTTTTTTCATATAATTTAATTCTTTCATCATACAATATTTCGATTAAATATGGAGCATGAAATTAATGTCTACTCTATGTTAAGTCCAATCAAATTAGTTCTTTGTCATTAGTTGTTGATTTAATTAATGACATTTATAAACTATTTACAAAATGTCATTCTACCTTGACCAAAGATTTTCCGAATCAATACTAATTAAGAACAACAGAACGTTCTTCCTAATTATTTTAAGGTGATTAATCATATCTTGATCACTCAACTACCTCCATATAATTTATACTACATCCAATGACTATCGATTAAACGTCTCATGACTAAATAGATCATAAGTAGTATCAAAATATACCAATCCCTATACAAGATAACTTTGGTGACCTCAAGTCAAAAAATCACTTATACAATCATCACAATGAGAATTTCATAGACATACAAGTAATGTTTCACATAGATTTCTCATGTTAAGTCTATTCATTGAACAAAGGAAAAATGAAAATTCTTCACAACCAAAACTCCAAAGCATTTATTGTCATGCAAAATGAATATGTAATATCTTTATTTACAAGTTGTAATCATATTAATAAACAATATATTATTTATTGTGCATTATTTTTAATAAAATAGAGTGAAAAGAAACTATATAGACAACCCACTCAAAATAAGGAAAGTCAATGTTGGATGTCTAAAGAAGTGTAAAGTAATTATGTAAGTATAAAAATTGGTTTAAATTTATTTTTGTAGTACTAATTAATAATATTTGCATTTAATATTAGTTTTATGTTTCTTTATTTTAGAATAAAATGCAATAGTTTATGCAAATATCAATATTTGATGAAAATGAGGCAAATATAGAAGACATTTGTAACTAGGTGCTTGTACACGATCCGGATATATCAAAGGTCTTTGGTTTAACCTTAAGGTAATTGGTTTATCCTCATTAAGATCACCATACGTTCAACATCTTGAAGAGAAAAACAAGTCGCTTAAGGGTAAATTACAATATAATAAAAAAACGTTAGCCAAGTATGAAAAGTACCTCAAAAAAAACACTTGGCTTAGAATATGAAAGCGGTGAAGATGAAAACGAGGCTGAGTGATTTGCATTATATCTTGTAAACTAATCTTTTTATTTATTATTTTCTATATAAGTATGTTTAAAGTTGTAATTAAAATCTTGTACACAAACAAATTTAATGATATTTTATTTTTTGTATACAATGCTTCAAATTAATTATTTTTGTATAATAAATTAACAAAAAATCTAAATAAATGTATATTAAAAATTTGACTATATTTTACAAAACGCAGCTAAAAATATTTGGCTACTTTTTAAAAACATAAGTAAAACTTTTTGGCTATGTTTTAAAAAACGCAACTAAAAACTTTTGGCTACGTTTATGGAAACATGGTTAAACACTTTTCGCTATATTTTCAAACATGTAATTAATAATTTTTAGTTGAAAAAACAAAGTGTAGCCAAATGTAATGGTGATAATTACTCAAGAAGTCGCCAATAATTTTTAGCTACAAAAATAAAACAATGGCAAAAATTATTAGTGACAATTAGCAAATAAATGTTACCTCTAGTTATCAGCTGTGAGAATTTAGCAACGATTTTGAACTTTTAACTACGATTTTTTTGGCAGATAAATGTTGCTTCTGTTGTAGTGTCTATATCAGTTTCTTAAAGAAAGGTTCCAAAATATCTTTATAATAAATTAATCCTTACTATGAAGTGTATATTTTTGGGTCGTTGGCAAATTGGCACTTACTGTGCCTAATTCATACAGTTATAGAGCTACCGATTTTGCAGTGCTTAATTTTGGAATAAATACATTTGTTGCTCATTCTCATAAAATGTATTTTACCAAAAAGAACAAAAGCAAAGAAATTTTTGCAAGGGGAAGCAAAGTCTCCTGCATGCATGCCAGCACATCAGATGAGAAAGATCCGAATTGAAGAATGAAAAAGACTGAATAACCAATTCCCAGAAAACAAAGTCTTTCTTAGATTTGTTGACGGCAACTTTTTCTATAATTTTCTTTTCTGTATTTAAGTCTTTTCTGGATAATTTGGTGTTTCAGACAAGTTTTATTGACCAGCTTGGAAATATTAGAGAAGATGATAGGGTTTGGAAAAAGCGGTCCACGCAGGGCTTTTCTTAACGCGTTATAAAGGTTGAAAAACACAAAACATCACTCTCGGTCTCGCATCGGTATGCGTGCTTTAAGAATAAGAATATTATTTATTGTTCTATTTGTTATTTGGTACACAGCCAAATTCTACGGCCGACCCTCTCCTCTCGTCCATGTTAGCTTCTTAAATCGATGAATGACGTGTTCTCCATCTGTATCCTCCAAATTCACCGACTAAATTATCCGATACATAAATTCACATTATCTAATTTATTAATTAAGTTATTTCTTATCTCTCATTGTCTTTTTTCGTAATTCCTCTATAGTTTGATTGACTAATAGTTAATTTGTACTTAAATTGCAATATGATATTGATATTTTTGTAAAATAATCTATAAAATATTATGACATCAACTTTAGTGTACCAGATTCATCGCTTTGTAATAAAAGGTTGCAGGACGGACATGTTCTACTTAATTTTGACAATCACCGGAAAACCTCTTAGACTAAATTGTAGTCACATGGTTATGCAAAGAGTTTATACAATATTAAAATAAGACTAATATTAACATAGAATGATAAATTATTCTTCTTCTCAACTTATAAGAATGAAAATTATTAAGGTGATATGATATTTTTGTGCAGAAAATAAGGAATTTGAAACTATAATTTGATATAGAGTTACAATGTAATAAGATGAAAGATTACCAAACAAGGATACATTAATTAGAAGAGAATAGACAAATAATTGTATGTTTTTCAGTCCTATCTTGTAATATTCTTATTTACTGGTATTCAATCACTTTGCGCAAAGACTAAAGCTCCTTTTCAAAACATAATCTTGTTATACTATTTTCTCTAAACTTCTTATTGTCTATCAAGTTTTAGATCAAAAATCGTTGTCATTGTCAATTCTACTTCGATGTTTTCGTTTTCAATATAAAACAAATGATGGGCTTTGATCTTAAGAATCCTAGAGCGTGGGACAAGTCGTTTCATTGGGCTATATGGGTCGACAATGTTCAAAGTTATTCGTGACAATGACATTCTCCATAACAAACGGGCCCATAAAAACTCTGGGTACTGAAGCTGTCACAGTACACACATGGGTTCAGAGTCTTAATTCTTAAAAGGAGGAAAACAAGTCCCCTCTTAACAATGTCCAAAACAACTACAGCAGCATTACAACTGAGAATCTGAGTTGAAAAAAGGAATATTAATGCTCAAAAAGATATGTCAGAATCGAATTTAAACATTATAGGCTATAACAAGCTATTCCAAGTATTTCATCAGTCATTTCAATCTCCAAATATCAGAGTACTTCCAATTGCAATATTTAAATCTAGAATGGCCAGCAATTATAGCAAGTTCGGACTTTATTATTATTTAATGTGTTCATATATATATTTTTCTATGCATTTTAGTAGTAAGAGTATTCCTTAAGATAGGTTTACGGATAATCCATTTATGACATTCGGTTTTAAGTTTTCTTACTCAACTTGGAGGTGGTAGTATATATATATATCTACACTTTCGTTAATGTTATCTATAGAGGTTTTGAAACTTTAATTTTTATATAAGTGTGACAGAAACTTTTCAAAAATAATAATAAGTTATCTACGTATCAAACGTTTTAAATAAGCCAGAAAAAAAAGTGAGATTAAAACCTCAACTATTTTGAGCTTAAACGGGTAAAAAATTGTACTATAAGAACTAAAACGTAGCTAATCCAACAATTTAATAATAATGACGCTAAATAAGAAAGAAATTGATGCATGATACACTCAATTTCCTCTGTGCTTATACGTGGAGTTGGTTGGTGTAGAGTTAATAAACCAAATTAGTACAAATTAAGGAATATTAAACCTATACATGATAAACTCAATATTTTAGTTAGAATAATTTACCAAGTCTTCAGTAGAACCGGTAGTTTTGTGCAAGAAGAGTGCGCCATTTAACTAGTTCGAGAAGCAGTGCAGCTATTGCCTATTGTCCATACGAAGAGAGTGTACTGATTCACTTCACTCCAAATGTTTCAAAGAACGGAGTGAAATAATTAATACTTGAAAACTAATTACATACTTACAAAAACAGCCTTTAATTAATATCTCAACAAACTACCATGTGCTGGCTAGCTTTTGACTACGAAATTGTATTTCTAATTTTGTCAAAGTTATTTACATTCTTGCCATGCTTGTCCCGGGACATAGACAATCACTTGTTTTAGAATGGTTGTCTCAGACATTCATGACGAAAAGTATACCAAAATAATAAGGTTGACAATAGAAGAAGATGCACTATATGTGTACTTCAGATTTTTTATGAAACGCAAGGGTTGGATAATGTAGTGATTGGTCAAAAAGAGAGAACCACCTGATTTTTCCAATAAACTTATTAATTACTACAGATATGATCCTCTTTACATGAACACAGTGTGTCTACATTGCTAAAAAAATGAGATTCTCTTGACTGACCATGATTAAGGTAAACAAAGAGGGTTTACAACTGGAAAATGGTTTGTTTCATTGTCTTAAATTCCTAGCACCCCATTCGTGAATTTGTCCTCGGAAAGAGAACTGTAACTGTGGCATTCAGGATAAGGACGCACTCATGAGATTGAAGTAGTTCAGACTTGCAGGGTTAATGGTCAACCAATCGCAGTTTAGTATGTCACTCTATTTCAGGGTTAAAAGAAGAAGTTGACTCTCTGTCTCTGTCTTTTGTAGTAATTAATAAGCCTTAAATCTTTTTAACCACTCTCTTTAATTACTTATTAACGTGTCAATCTTAAGTCTTGTAAATGGCTGCCATGCAAGCGACGCTGGTGGCAGTCATCGGAGTGTTCGTTGCCATTTGCCACCCTGTTTAAACACTAATATTGAGTCTAATAGTGCCAAAACCACCATTACTATGCCAGTTTCTCAACTCAGTAGACTGCAAAGGAAATGGTTAGACTCCTTAAATGTTTTCGAACTGTTTCCTTTTCTTGTGCTTAAAGGTCATTTCATCCATTTTTTCTCTTGTGAAACTCAATAATACGTAAAACAGCCATTGAACTAATATGATAAAAAACATACGCCTTTGTAAGAAAAAAGATGCGGCTACATGTAACACTCTTCCTAATTGATAGAAATGAATAGCTGCATAAAACAACATAAATGAACATAACATTACTTTTGTTGTAAGACTACAAGCTAGAATCCATTAACGGTTAAAGTAAGCAACCATAATTTTTCATAGAAAGAAACTTAATTAGTTGTCTAGATTATGTTAATTACATTATCAAAGTTTACTTTCTATGATTAAGGTAACATTAATGTATATTGTTACTATTCAAATTTTCGTTATCTTTCGCGCGCATTTCGTTTACTATTTAATTTTAATTAAAGTACAATTATCTTTTTTAAGTTAAGATCAATATATATTTTAACTTTTTCCATTTCTCTGCCTTAAAATATATACGTAGATTCATCTATATTTTTAAAAAAATCATTAAAAAAGATAAAAATAAAAAATTTGTGAGATTTGAATTACCTAACAATTTGTTCACATAAAAGCATCTTAACTATAAATAAAGGTCCAAAGTGCACCTCATAGAACATAGACATTGTTCTCAATTCCCATCTTCCACCTCATGGTGATGTTAACATCACCATGGTCTTCTTCTATCTTTTTTAAACACTAGCCTTTTAACTCCAACAGCTGCCTAGTCTCCTCGGTTTCAACTCGATCTAACCATCTCGAGTGACCTAGTGCATCAAGATCAAAGGTGAACATAGTTCCAAAGAGAGTATGTGTCTCACTTTCTGTAATTGTTCACAACCATTAAGTGATTTATTGGTATCTAACCATTTTCTTTTGATTAGTACTCTTTTTTGGCAGGTAGGCAAATCTTTTTGTATTTGTTAGAGATTATTAGTGAAGTGAACCAATCTTGGGTTTTCTTCTTTACCGTTTTAAGTTTTTCTTTTCAATATTTACATCTTCCTTCAAATCTTGAGTATGGTTTTGCTTCATCCACATGAATGCTCACTGATTAATATTTTCCATTTCTTTTCAGTACTAGTAAAGTTATATGTGCAAGTGTCTATATCTATTTACTTGTAAAGTATGTAACACATTCGGTACAGAAGCAAGGATGCAGTTCAAAGTAGTCATCCCAAGCAAAGCAAGTAAATGGCTTAGGAAAGAGATGGTTTTTATCGTGTTTGGACTTACAGCGTCTTGTGAAATTGAATGAAGGATTTGATTTCCTTCTCAAATTTCGCCTTTTGACAAGAGATCGTGGGCCTGTTGTTGTCAAACTCCTCCTTTTTTGTCAATTTTATTATGGACATTCTTGCATGCTTGATTTTTAACTCTATTTTGATTTCTCCCAAGGAAAGCCCGTTCTAAGATAAGGCACTAGTCACTTTAACCATTTCTGGTTCGAGTCAGCTAATTGCCAGCCTTGAAGACGAAAGACTAGAACTTTGTTTCAAAACAAAGAAAACCAAAATCAAATTTACTAATCCTTGTGACTTCATCTCTCTTACTTCATAATTACTGGTGTTATAACTTAATCAGGCCAGATTATGTTCAATTACTTTTCTGCAGGCAAATATAAGTATTTGTTCACAAGATTTTCTTTTCCACAATGCATTAGTTTTTTTTCACATTTTCTTATTTAAATTGATAAATTGTGAGTCTTTTTATTGAAACAATAAATATCTACGTATAATGAGATTTCCCTTAGTTGGGTTGTGTTAGACCTTCTTCCAATATGGCTATAAGAGTGTTATGACTTAGTTGACTTGTTCGGTGTTGAACAACATTCATTTAATGTTCATAAAACTCCGATTTGTTGATATGTCCAAGTGTACAACCTCTTATTGCCCCAAAAAACAATAGATTCTAATAATCGTTAAAAACTTCTTTTTGTCAGCTTTTTTTTTTCTTTAATTACTTTACTTTCTTCCTCGTTTCTACATTTTTATCCTAATCTTTTGTGTTTTCAGACACCTTTACTTATTTTTGTTACATTTGAAAGTAAATCTCCGTATCTTTTGTTCTTTAATGTGCACAGACTTCGATGGATCCTAATTCGTCTCCAAACCTAGAAGAATTCCAATTTGACTATGACGTTGACTTCAGCATAATGATGGATGATGGAGAAGATTCTTTCACTCACATCTTTCCATCTTATCAAATAGCTGCAAATTTAAGTGTACGTGCTGTTCGTCACCTTTTGGCAGTTTTCGTTTTACTGTTCTAGGTATGATGCGATAACTATGTCGTTGGTGCTTATATAGCAGTTCTGGAAAAGTATAGCAGTTATGTTTGCCTTGTATTGTTTTAGGAGGCGTGGATATAGCCTTATCGGCATTTCCATGTAAAAATAATTCCCAATCACATATGATGGTTTCTTTGCCAGATAGTCTCCTACAGCCTAATAATCCTATCCTCATATTTTTCCTGTAGACTACTGAGCAACCGCAGCCGCAGATTGGAGTACTGGGATCATCGTCATGTGGAAGCAATTCGCATGCAGTAAATCAAAACCTGACGGAACCGGCTCAGGGTTCTTCGACTCCTGTAATGGAACATCTGGAAACGGTCCAGCAAGATACTCCACTATTCTCTTTTGGTTCTCCAGTGGACTTACCCGAGACAATGTTTTCAACAATGGTATTGTAGTTTTGCTTGCTTATTCTCATTCTTACTTAGTTTAAGATAAAATCTATCAAGCTTAAATATATATATATATTGGTTATTGTAAGCAGGAGAACCTGGAACTATCTGAAGCAGGAGATGATGATGCGGAGCTGTCAGCGTGGATGATGAGGAACTTGGTTCCAGACACGACTGCAAGAACATCCAATACTTTAGTTGTGTGTGCTGCATTGGATACGGCTGCACCCTTGGTTGGTGCTTCTTCAATAACTGGGACAATCCATCCCCACGACCCGGCCGCAAAGGTATAGAATCACTTCCATTCCTTAGCTCTACTTTAGGTATTTCAAATTATTCTTTTTGCTCACGGTAATGCTAACATCAATTAAGTACTACGCTCAAATCTCCACTTAAAATGAGTTTTTTTTCATTAAAACATTTTTACAAAGAATTTCTCTAGCGCTTGATGTTAGTATGACTAGCATTACTCTGGTACAGTATGGAACTGGACTTTTTATATATATATATATACATAGAAACATCAAAATACAAAGTATTCGTTCTAAGGCGTTTTAAAAAAAAGAATTTTGAAAAAAATTCAACACTTGGTGTTCGATGAAATTCAACTGGGCATAGTCTAGCCTATTAAAATTGAAAATGCTTTATATTATATCTAAAATCAATTCAGACAGAAATTAAAAATTGTTCAATTCAAACTCTTAAATGTTATAAATTCGAGTAAGCATAGGTTAGATCAAAATGAATCAAAGTAACGTTTGAATCCTTAACTTACAAAGTTGACTACAATTTGATGGGAAACAATATTGAATGGCCTGTTTGTAATATCCTCTAGTCAGAATAAATGAAAACTGGAACCACCCATGGAGCTAAATTTGTTGTCGAAATTTTCTAGCACCTTATTAATGATTTCTGTATTTCAGACTGAGTTGCTTGGCTCGAATACTTCTTCGGTAAACAAGGATTACATACTGGAATGTGTAACATGAATTAATAATCTTGTCGTCTTTGTCAAACAAGATTGTGATGTTGGGATAAACTTTCAACTTTTGTCTGTATTATACCCATCAGGCACAGTTGCAACTGGATCCAGTAATCTTCGGAGGAGCTGAGTCCTACAGTCATCATAGAAACTCTGGACAACGCCCTGCTCTATCCTCAACCCCATCAAACATGGGACCAATCATATCAAGTAGCTCATTAGGAGTCCCTATACTAAGGCCATTACGAGCATACCCTCAGACAACGGTTCAGTTGTTTCATAAAGTTCCACCATCGAAGTATCAGCTACCATAAACCAGTAAGAATTTTTCTCTCGCTTCTGTTTCTGTTTCTGCTTCTGTGACACACTTCTATTTTAATTCTATACCCTTTTTGATCCAGTAAAATTGTTAACTCTCTTTTCTACTACTAGATCGAGATCTCTGATTTGGGGTTAAAGCACCACTTGGATAGGTATTGTTTTTTCTTTGATTTGCTTATTGTAGTTGATCTTGAGCTAGGGTTGTTTGGTAGGTATTGTAAAGGAAAGTATGAGAATTATATTGGGTTTTTTTTCTAGTTTTTATTGATCAGATCCTTTAGCTTTTCTGGCTTCGTGTTTATGTTCTTTGGTATTTTCTCCCAACCCAGACAGAATGCCTTTTTTATAACTTCAATTTTTGTTCTTTAAGTGAAAAAATAGCTCTACGCTCTTTGAAATTGGGAGTGAATTCTCCAACTCTATTTCGCTTAGTCAGATGTTTCTTTATCACTTTGCGTCCCTGCTTCATTTCTACGCAGCTTCTTCACCACCTAAACTTTTGCTTCAGTTAAAATGACCCTATTCATTTCTCTCTAATTCTTCACCCTCCTCGATTCCACTTTGTTTATTTTGTCTAAACCCATCACTTGCAAGACCAACTCTTTGATTCGCTACCTCCACTGCCACCAATAAAAGTGAGACCGACACTTTCTTTGCTGATGATGCCATTTCATGGACTTTTATTAGTTTATCCGATAGACTCTCTCATGCTCTCTCTCAAGCTAGCTTCAAAAAACCTTCTCTAGTTCAGGTATTATTTGGTCATCCTCATGGTTTGCTGCTAACTAAGAATTGAATGCAAGTTAGAACTTGTGGAAGGTCCTGCATCTTTTCATGGTATCAGTTACTTCATATTTTAATTAACAATTGTGTTAAGTCATTTTAAATGCATATGTTTTGGACTTAATTTTGATTGATTTGTGAAATTGGTACTTAAAAATTGATG
>JANSVB020000125.1:683196-693748 GCA_025504935.2 Erythroxylum haughtii | reverse complement strand
TTATATTGTATTTACAAAAGGGCCCCCGTGGTCATTGAACTCATCGATGATTATTTATGTACATTGTTTTCCGCATAATATATATAAAGTATGTGAATGTTTCAAAAAAAATTATACTGAGTTTTGACTGAGTGAAGTAACACGCCACCCTCACAGGGCACGAACTCGGACATCACCATCGATGTCGGGCTCGGGTCTTGCGGGAGTGGGGTGTTACAATTTGAATGTTATTACCTCTTTATTTTGACGTATTGTCTCATTTCATATATGAGAAAAGATCTAATGAACTCCTCTAATGGTAGTGTTGTTAAGTCCTTAGCTTCTTGTATAGTTGTTACTTTGGCTTCGCATGTCCTAAAAGGTGGCCTGAGTAACTTTCTTATCATTTTAAAATTAGTATAGGTCTTTCCAAAATCCTGAAGAGCATTAATTTAATAATAAAATAATGAAGTTCCCTAAATTGGGTAACTATAATTAATTTTTTTATCAACTTTAAACAACGTTACTTATTTACTTTGGCTATGCTATAGTCTATTCTCAAGACTATAAATTTCACAAAACTCCAAGACACAAAATAAAGGCAAAAGATACAACCTACCCCCTAACATTTCTTAAAAAGTGTAAGTTAGTCTCTTCCATTATCTCTATTGTCTTGTTACACATTAACGTTTTTAAAATGGCAACCTAAACTTAACATAGTTAAGTTTTTGGTAGCTTCTAATATATGGGTCATCAATTTAGCCTATCTAATGTCCCAACTAAGGAATATGGACTCACTAGATGCTAAAATGATTTCTTTAAGCATTGACTATGGTGTAACTTTTACCTTAATATTTCAAAAAAGGGTTAAATAATCCTCTATGTTTATCTCTGTTACTAGTTTACACCTTATTTAGGGTGCAAAGTGTACTACTTAGTAATATTATGATTTAAAGTGGCACTAGAGATAACTGTATAGACTTATGTAGATCTTTTATAAGGCCTTAAGGTGTAAATACAAAAAAAAAGAAACCAAATGGTATATAGGCTTATGTTATGTATATTAAGTTTGTTATGGATCATCACAAAACTTCACTAGTGTAAAAGATTTTAGATCCATACATAGAAGGCTAAATGAAAAAACTTTAAGCAAACACCATAAGAAAACAATACAAGGCTCAAAAATAATATAAGACTATTGATGAGGATACATACAATAAAGAAAGAATAAATAGATAATTATGTTAAAATTCTCTTTTGAGATTAACTTAGATAACAACAACATTGTAAAGGTAGCTAAGAGTTTTAACAAAAGAGAAAGAACATAGTTGATGTGAGCCTTACTTAAATCAACTTGTGAGGCAATGTGGGAGGGCATGCAAGCCTCTTCTTTCCTTCTTTGCATTTCTAGCAAAAAAACCAATTAGGTACTTACTATATAACTTTATGTAACTGAATAGAAATAATACACATTCAACACATCTATGTATGGGCAGACAAACTCCTTAAATGATGAGCAATAGCAATAATCTTCATCTAACTAGAAATAATGCCTTATGACATAGAATGAAAAACATAAGATCACTACGTAGGCACCTAATTTTCAAATACTAATAAATGGGAATCACAAAAAATCATAAAGATTATCATAAATGAATAAATTGGAGTGGGAACAAAAACCCAACATTACATATTGAAAACAAATAACACATTTCACTTTGAAACCACCACTGAAATAAAATAAATTATGTCCCATAAAAAGAAAATAAAAACCCTCGTTTATCTCGTTCAAAAGCTATTTGCTCTACTTTAAATGCCCAAATAGGTCTTTGTGAGGTTAAATCAAAAGGAGTCTAATTGATTATTGCTAAAAAAGTATAAAAAATTGTATACTTATCAAAAACTTTTTTTTTCTAAGTTTGAGATTTATGATACTTCAATTGCCACAACAATATATAGAACAAATACAAAGAGATTGAAATAGAATTGAGAATATTGGATAAAATCAATTCAAATAGGAAACCGGTGGTAAGGATTAAAGAAAGTCCAACATGTTAAAGAAGTATGATTGAATATAAAGAGTCCTAAAATACCTAATAATTTTTACCACCAAATTCATTTGATGTGCCACACATAACTTACATTACTATAGAAAAATCTAAAATTTCAAATATTGTAAAGAGAAAACATGGAAGTTTTAGTAAACAAAAGTAGAGAAGAACTAAGTCAAATTATTACTTCCAAGTTCCCACCTCAAAATTTTATTGAGAAACAACTTTATCAAATAAAAAATAAAATGAGACTTAATATATCCCAAAAGCCTCTGAGACCTCTCTTCTCGTTCTAATATCTAATAAAAAGCCCTCTTCACTCTCTTTCTCATCATCGATTTATTTATAAATTTTAAATATTGCTCCTTTTTTGTGTTAACATTTGAAAGTTATGATCTTTATCAATATCATTTATCCATTAGCATATTGTCACTTTTTGTTTAGTTTCTTTCATCTCCATTATTACGATCTTCCTCTTTTTCAAAGCCAAAAATAAGACTTTTTGTTGGAAGGAAGAAGTGAAGGCAAGGAGGTTGTAGTAGAGAGGTAAGGAGAGAAATGGTTATTAAGTTTTGAAAGAGAATTTTAAAAAGTGAATCTAGAAAAGAATCCAACGAAGCTTTCATAAAAAATGAGATTAAAGAATTAACAAAACTGAAGAACATAATTGTACAATTCCCAAGTTTCTATTGCCTCTTAACAATTAAAGCATAGTGGTTATTAAGGATGATAATTGGCCAGGATTAGATTGGGGCAAAAGCTCTAATCAGGCTCAAGGTAGCTCAACTCGGTTTGATTATATTTTAATTTGATTAAAATTGAAAATAATGTTGTTTTCTTTATAATTGTTAGGTTTCAAGTTGGGTCAAACCTAAACAGTCCTAACTTGAGCTTGACTTGAGTTCTGGTCAACTTGAACTTAGCCTATTAACTTTGAATCGAACCGGGCCAGCAGGAACTAGCCCAAACCTAATTATCATCCCTAACTGTTACGTACAAATCAATCTTCCATTGCGCAGGTCTCTCCCCCAACCCAACGTTAGGAGTCATTCGAATTAAGAATATTGGATCCAACTGTCCTATTCTCAAAGAGGCCCATGCGCATCAGCCTATTAAACCCTATCCTTGAATGTCGCAACATTATCATCAATCTTAAAGCACATAACTCATGTCATGGCTTTACCATCTGTAGTTCGCTCCATTATCGGTCATTTCTTGAGACCAAAGCTCCCTCCTTTTGTACTACATCAACAACGAATCACCATCACCACCATTAAAAATCTTTCCTTTCTCTTCCCTCACAATACCCACCAACCTAAAATCCTTGCAAAAACCCATGAGGGCCTCGATTCCAATGCCAGTAGGAATCCACATTCTAAGCCTGCTTTGCTTCTTAATAGCAAAGACCAGCGCTTTGTGGCACTAAATGATGCTTTGCAGATTGAAAACTCAGGCACCACAATTGCGGCCATTGTCACCTCCACTGGTGGTCCACCAGCGGCCGTCGGGATCGTCCGTTTATCTGGGCCATCGGCGGTGAGTATCGTCTCACGTGTATTTAGGCCGATAAGTAAGAGGAAGAAGAAGAATATGAAGAAGAAGAGTGAAGGAGTGTTCGAGTGGATGCCCACAAGCCATGTTGTGGATTACGGCTTTGTTGTGGATTATAAAGGGAACGTTGTTGATGAGGTATAGTTTTTTCATTTGCCTCCAGACTTTTGCTTCAAATTCTAGTGCTTTGGACTGCGTGAATTCACCTGATCTAAAGTTGCCAATATCGGGATGGAAATTTTGTAGTTTAATCTTTCTTTTGAGAATAGGATTGATGAGAATGAGAGGCGCTACTTAGTGATTAGTATCGGGATATGCTTTGAGCAGCACGTCATCTGATGCCCATGCAGAAATGACATCCAGTTAAAGCTTTTTGCAACTTGTGGGTGTAAATATCAATTTTCACGAGGAAGAAGTGAAAATTGCCTTAATCTATTTGCTTAGAGGTTTTGGTTGCCTTTGGTCATAATAATTTGCACACTGATTGTTAATTACCCAGAAAAAGATCTATGATTTTTTTGGTGGTTTGATTCTGTATTTCTTTTAGGTCTTAGCTTTACCGATGTTAGCTCCTAAATCTTACACTCGCGAAGACGTAATTGAGCTTCAGTGTCACGGAAGCGAAATCTGCCTTCAGCGAGTTCTAAGAGCTTGTTTAGAAGCTGGCGCTAAACTTGCAGAACCAGGTTGGGTTCTTGTTCGTTTCCTAGTAAATTCACTTACTTTCTTGTACCGTTTAACTACTTCCATTGGAATAGAATATTGACCACTTCTTTGAGAAACGAATTTTCACACCTGGTATTCACCATGCAATTAGATAGTTGAGTTATTGTTGACTCCCTAAGTTGGAAAATCACCACAATATTAAAGTTATTATAAGTCGTGCAATAGAAGATAGTGTTTGGAAAATCCTGCTTTCATTGTCCTATAAGGTCATTTGCATCAATAATACGTTACTGTTTCTGCCAGGTGAATTCACTCTTCGAGCGTTCCTTAATGGCCGCATGGACCTCTCCCAAGTTGAAAATGTTGAAAAATTAATTTCAGCCAATTCTGTGGCAGCTGCAGATGCCGCATTAGCTGGAATCCAAGTATGTCTTCTTTGAACTCTTAGCTTGTGACCACAGTATTCATTCTTTTGAGCTCATTTAGTTGTTCTAACAACTGATCACCTTATGTATGATTGTGCAAAGCTTTGTTAGAAGTTCTAGTAGTTGGCCTGAAAAGAAATTTTGTCTGATAGGGTGGTTTTGCTTCTTTGGTGAAATTATTAAGATCACAGTGCCTTGAATTGCTTACTGAGATTGAGGCTCGTTTAGACTTTGATGATGAGATGCCACCACTTGATGTCAACCTAATTGTGGATAGGATACATTCCATGTCCCAAAAATTGGATAATGCGCTGGAGACAGCCAATTATGACAAGCTTCTGCAATCTGGATTACAGGTATAATTTACACCAGAGCTTTTCTTAATCTCCTTGTATCTTTTCAAGCAATAATATATTTATTCATAACCTTCTGTCATGCCCTGAATTGGTACTTTAAGTTACTTTATGGTTATCTGTTTAGTATATTCTGGATATCAAAGTTCCACCACTGTGGTTGGTCCATACGTTAATGAACCATCTTTTCCCTTGCCTGGTCATACTGTACTGTGATTGCTATCTTCTTTTAGCTGACTTTGCTTACTTCTGCCTGAATGAACATGATCCTCAATTCATAACATTCATCTATAAAACCTTGCAGGTAGCACTTGTTGGCCGTCCAAATGTTGGGAAATCAAGTCTTCTTAATGCATGGAGCAATGTATGTTGCTACAGCCTTTTTATGTTTTCCAAATTTTTGGATTAAAATCTTGTTTGACCTATGAACTTTTCCTATTCATCAGTTTCCTTTTGTTTAGCGATGCACTTTTTCCTTTTTCTGTTTAGCTTCATCGTCATTAGTGTTTTAGTGTTTTCATCTTAAGAACTGATCAACTCACTTGGTTGTATTGGATGTTATTCTTTGTAAAGGGGAAAAATGGCCTCAGATTGTTATAAGTTTGATATTGTTGCCCTATATTGATGTGAACATACCAAATCTTTCTAAAATTATAAGCTGATTGAGTTATCCACTGAAAAAAGGCCTGGTTTGTTTTGCTATTTTTGATTGTATCATAACCACTGCCATAGAGAAATGAAACATTTGGAAAAGTTGGGTAATTTCATGAAATTTATCATTGGTCGCTGGATTATACTTACCATTAGATGCTTGGTGCACATTGTTGTTTGAGGAATTGAAAGTAAATTATGTATGCATCACTTATACTGTCTTTGGTTTTTAAACTTTTTCTTTTATTTTCCATTTGTAGATACCTACATAATCGACATCATGTTTTCACTAGCATGCAGAGTGAGAGAGCTATAGTTACTGATATTGCTGGAACCACACGGGATGTTGTTGAAGCCCGCATCACAGTTGGTGGTATCCCTGTGACCCTTTTAGATACAGCAGGCATTAGAGAGACTGAAGACATTGTTGAGAAGATTGGTAAGAATAGCTAATAATGTTTATGCGCATACCTTCATATCACAATCTGCTGCAGTGTTTGTTGAAATGTATGATCCTTTATTGGAATTTGGGCTTTAGTTTTGGACAACATTTTGTCAGCATTACGTATTTCAGTGTGTTAATTCTATAATGTAAATCTGATGAATTCTACAATTCCGTTGCTATATTTTTATAGGTGTAGAACGATCTGAAGCAGTTGCTATGAGTGCTGATGTCATCATTATGACAATAAGTTCTGTTGATGGATGGACTTCAGAAGATAGCAAACTTCTTGAGAGAATTGAATCCAACAAGGTTTTAGGAGCCAATTTCTTCTCATTGTCTTGTTGACACACTCTTTAAATGTTATGTAGAGTTTCATTGGCCAAATACATAAATGTTTCTAGCCCTTCCTTTTTTCTCTTTTATTTTTCATCTTTCGTGATTAAATCTTAACCTAAAGTTACGACTGTTCTGTTCCTTTTCTTTTGCAGAAATCAGCTGGATCCACAGTACCAATAATGCTTGTGATTAACAAGATAGACTGTTCTCCATCTTTCAGCATGGATTGGCTGGATAGGCATGGATACTCCTTCAGCAAGCTTGTTTTCACTTGTGCTATCACTGGTCAAGGAATCCAAGACTTAGATATGGCAATTTCAGAGATTGTGGGTCTGAACAAAATCCCTTCAGGAGGGCAGAAATGGACTGTGAATCAGGTAACATGTTGACATCTTCTAGCTTATTTGGTAATAAGCTGCTTCCTTTACTGACAAATCAAATTCAAATCTTCAAGCTTTGAATATTCTTTGCTTCAATAGGGCAAAAAGGTCAAAATAATTAGTGTGTAAAGACGGAGATAGGTCCACTAATGATTGATTTGTGTTATTTGGTCATGAAAATCAGAGACAATGTGAGCAGCTTGTGCGCACCAAGGAGGCCTTTTCGAGGTTGAAATCATCAATACAAGAGGAAATGCCTCTGGACTTCTGGACAATTGATTTGAGGGAAGCTGCATTGGCCCTTGGCCAAATAAGTGGAGAAGGCATCTCTGAAGAGGTTTTATCGAACATTTTTGGCAAATTTTGTATTGGTAAATAGATACATTTCAATTACAACATAAACGATGCTATGATCTCGTCTTTTCCCTTCAAAAAGAAAATTGTGAATTCCTTCCTCAAAGATGAAATGAAAAGAATTCTGGAACGGAGGCCCATTGGCTTTGTTAACGAGACTAGATAAGAAAAGATTTCAATGATATATACTAAGATGATGCTTCTGTCCAATGGTGCATTGGACCAGAACAAAGGAAATCAAGTAATGGGTTGCCTAGCCTGTACGATGGTTCAATGTAGTTTGATGAAGTCCACCTTTATTTGTATATATGCCTTGCTATGGTTAGCTAATGAATGAATGAATGAATAGTAGTGATAAAAATAAAAGAATGACGTTGATACATAGATTCATGTATATGGCTAGCCGGCTGAATATTTCGATGCTTGAAGAAGTGTTCAAAGGCTTGATTTGTGTGTGTTTGTATACATTTCTGTACATATTACGTGTATCTTGAGGATGTGTGAAATACGAAAATCAAAGTAGAATTGAGCAACGACCTAGAAGAACTGAGATGAAAAAAAGGCCAAGCAAAAGTAGCAAGAGGAAGAAAATGAGAGAGGAGAAAGCGAGAACAAAAGAAGGAAAAGAAGCTACAATTGCAGTAGCAGGCACAGGGATAAGAGATGAAGAAGGAACAGGAGAAAGGAGAGATGTATTTATTTTCTCATTCATTCCTTGCTTAATCCAACACAAAATAAATGAAAAGCCAAAGTTGTAATGATAAAATGCTTTGTTTGTTTTCTATTTAAAAAGGATGTGGTTATTACGTCTTTACATATTACTACCAAAATTATCAATAACAAGCAAAAGTTATGATTCACCATGTTTTCATTTGCCAACCTTACTAATTTCCCTACTTTTAGTAGCTTTCCAATTTATGGAGGTGACGTGACCTGTCCTCTTCCTCCTACAATTTACAGTGAAGTGAAGCCCACGATGGAAAACGCATCTTCTATTTCCAAAAAGGGGGAATATATTTACTGGTATATCAGCTGAGCACCTTACGGAGTTCATCAATCAATTGGCCTCTGCTTGATGCCTCCACCTGCATCAGCCAGTGAAGTTCTTGTAGATGATAAACAAGTATTTGCTGTAAACAAAAAGCAAAAATCATTACCATTTACCTTGGGCAACAAGACCTTGAGGTAGAGCTTTCATTAAGCCTGAAGCAGATTCAGCAATACTTGCGAGTTAGAAGCAATACCTTCTGGACCCGCAGTTTCTGTAGCTTTTCGTCATAATTTGTCGAGTCCTCTTTCCATGCAAAGAAAGCCCATCGTCCGGCCAAGCCTCTTCCCTGCCCCGGCCAATACTGGAGCTCAAAAACCACTCCTCCATCAAGTCCGTTGCAGATTTATGTGACAATTGATCACAAGAAGCATTTTTCATAGCCTTCTACGTAAGATAGAAAAGCTAGAGTGATGAATGAATATCCTGAGGCACGTTACTGTGCTCAAGTTCTTTTATTATATATAGAGCAGAATGCAATACAGCAGCACAGAAGGATCATAATAGGACTTCTTTGGGCCTATTGACTTGCAAGAAGTGCGAACATTCCCTGGGACTCCAACATGGTCCAGTGCCAAAGTCCACAAAAGGACTACGAGAAGGAAATAGAATCAAACTCTATTTCTATCCTAATTACAACATTTTAAGACTCTCCCAAACTATTCATTTGTTTTTTTTACCATAGATGTGGACTAATACTGCAGATCGTCATTGTGTGCCTATTGTCGCTACATGCCTTTCTCTCTTGACATGGGACAACTATATATATTTATATATGCACTGATCCACGTTTGGTGTACAATGTCATTATTAAGATGGGCCATGCCATACATTTGATGGACTTATATGATTGAAGTGGTCACCTCTGCTTCCAAATTCAATAATTATTCTGTGGCCAACATAAAATACATACATCCAAGTCTTTGTCGTCCTCCCTAAAGATGCAAATGCAAATACACCTAACTCTTCAATAAACGTGGTCCAAAGAGCTTCTCCAGGTTTTCTGGGAGTCTTTGTACGTAGCTGGCTGGCTGGCCTTTTACTGCTCAGAAAACCTGTTATCTTCGCCACGCTTCCTAACGTTCGACCTTTAGGAAGTTCAACCTTCTAATTGCATCAAGCTTTTTGCTTTGGGATCATCGCCTTCTCTGTCTTCCATCTCAGCCTTCTTGTAATCATTTAAAAGTTGAACTAAAGATCATCATTTAATTATAAACAAATAGAAGTTTAACTAAATCTAAAGATAATAACTAACAAATAACGTATTACAAACTGGAGATTGGAAGCGCTAGCTCTCCGAATATGCAAAGGTCACCAGAGGAAGCTGGTGCAGTAAGGTGGACCAAATCCGAACAAGCAGGAACCTCAAGAAAACAACTATGCATTAAAATAGATCATTAGTCGTCGTGGACTCGTTTTAAAGTCTTGCAATTTTGGGTACTATCAAGTGCTTGGGTGTAAAGTTGTCAGTGGTTGTGACTTCTAAGGACCAGTTGTTTGGCAGAATCAAGGACAGTGATATTTGTATTTTTCTTTTGGGTAATATTTTTTGAGAGATTTTCGTTGATAAAGAGTATCAAAACTAGTGTGTGGCCATGAATTGTTCGTAGCGTAATGAATTATGGTATTGTAAATCTAATAATATGATGGAACCTGTGAGTGCGACCAGATTTGTTGGGTAGGCTCAGGACTGCAGAGGGCTAGCTACTTGGTTGGAGGACCATAGCTTGGGTGACAAACTAACAGGTCATTTGGAACAAAGTCTAAGGTTCGACTCCTAGCAACATCGGAAAGTAATGGACCGCTCTGTTAGGGGGTTGTTCAAGATCAAACCGGGATTCACTCCCCTAACGATGGTCGGGCACAGATATTCCCAGCAGCACACAATAAATTCTCAAATAAATAATAAATCACCTCGAAAACATTTTTCCATCCTCATAGACATTTATAAACATCTTAGAGACATGTCGGTGAAAGAAAATCCGAAAAAACAAATTTCTACAATTTATTCTCGAATTTACAAGCATGCCTGTTCAAGGAATGTGCACAAACACAGCAACCAGAACATTAGGGAATAAATTAGCAAAACCATATCAAATCACATTGATAAATTCCGAGCTTCCACAGACATATGCAACATCATCTTGTGAACATATCTGGGCAAGAAAATTTCGAAAAACAATATCTCTATACTGATTTCGAATTTGACATTTACAACATGCATCATCGTCACAAGCAATAGGCAACTCCGACCTAGTCATGATTTCTTCGTTATATACGACACAAGTGGCTCTGATACCACTGTAGGAAAAT
>JANSVB020000125.1:619719-629799 GCA_025504935.2 Erythroxylum haughtii | reverse complement strand
TGCACATTCCTCCCAAGTTGGAGAAATAAGTAGGGGGAGGAAGCATGTTAACCATGGGAAAGAACACCAAAATAGAAAGAAACATGAGTTTCTCTCTCTAGCCATATAATATATAGTTTGGTTTGACTCTTTTACATATAAATAATATAGTCTCTTATAAAATACATAATATCACATATAAAACTTAATTAAAATGAGTACATTAATGTCATAGTAAAAAATATAATCAAATATTATCTGCAAACAATCTTTTCAAATTTTTGAAATGCTTTATATTAATAGTTTATATATAGGATATTTGATCTTTCTTATGCTAAATTGACGAAAGCTTATAGTTATTTGGAAATAGAGGCGGGATCCAATGTCTTATTCAGCAAAATCATGATAAAACTTTTTCATTTGATTTCTAGCACATAAAATATATTAAAACATGAATCATAATTTTCACCTCATTTTAAAATTTGATCAAATTTTTTATCATTTTTTTCGAGCTATTTTTGAAATTAGCTTATTTCAGCCGCCATAGTCGTATAATTGTCCGACTTTTAAAAAGCATGTTGAGAGAACTCTAAAATTATTGTAGAGAGTGTTAGACAAAAACTATTAGCTCTCTTGTAACCTAAACTTATTTAAGATTGTAGATATTTTAATAATTTAATTAAAATAAAATTCTAATTTTAGTTAAACTTTAATTAAAATTATAATTAATTCTAATTATGTACTAATTTTGCTTAAATAAGATCCAATATTTTCTATTTTATTGCAATTAAATTAAAGTAACTCATAGCTGAATGATTCGAAGTACGTCCGCTTTTAATCAAAACTAAGTTTAGAAAGCGAAAGTATAAGTATTCCATGTGTTTATATACCCTCGGGCCACCAGAACGTAAAACTCTGGAGTGATTGGTGAGAGAAGTTTTCGTGCAACCTTAAAGTGAAATCAATGGACTCGACTTGAGAAAAGCGGAATCAGAACCACTTACAAAAGCGGACAAATGAAGTTGACTCAGTCTGACATGAGTGCAATAGTGGAGGTAGGTCATAATTCAACATTAGTTGTTGTTAGAGGGTGCATTATTATCTTACTCGAGCTCTTTTTGAGAAGGATATCTTATTGTCACTATTATACTCCTTGACAGTCTGATAAACTTTATACCTGATTCCTAAGTTACTGCCTTATTATCTGTGAGCACATCAATTAGTTTAAATGCTAGAAGCGGTGGGACGAGCAGAGTGAAGCTATTATAGGATTGCTGTTGATTTTCAAAGCTTAATGTAACCATTCTTGATCATCCACTCCATGCTCCAATGGTTGTTTACGTTCTTTAAACTCCAATAAGCCCAACCGAAACTTGCACGCCCGAAAACCTCCAACTGGGCATTAGCAAATCTTTGATAATCCTCTTTTGTTGCTCCTCTAACTTGCCACTCCGCCACCCATTCGCCTACAAATCAGAGACGATCATTTAAACTTGAATGGAAAAAGAAAATCTAGTGCTATGACCATTAGAACACATGTTATGCTATTCCATGGCGTGCTTACCAACAAAAGTAAGAGGGCCATTTGAGCTTGTGACATAACTCAACTGCGCTGACCGATTTGTGTTGATGAAATCAATGTTCTGTTGGACAGTCATAGTATCAAATATACTGGAGAACAGATTGTAGTAATGGACATCGATCACAGTTCCGCTTAGGCCACTGGCAAGAGGGAAGAACTCTCTGGGTTCAGCTGGACCTAGCCTGTTGGACATCACTACATAAGCTGTGGACGAATGCTTGCGTACAGCATCATATCCTGCTTGATAGTACTTGTTTAGGGCATCTAGAGAAGCGCCAGGTGCCAGAGGTTCGTTTATAAGCTGCACCGCATATAGGCTTGAACTCTTTGCATACCTATATTGTGACCAAGTCAATAAAAAGAAAAACAATAACTCAAAAGGAATGGCAACAATTGTTTTCTTTGCAATATAATACTGATACCTGGCTGTAAGAAAGTCAATTACAACAACTGTTTGTTGTATATTTGCAGCTGTTTGGCCCCATTCTTGAAAACCATCTCTAGAAGAGCTGTGTTCGAATCCGTTCTGTGAGCCAGGGGCTGCATGTAAATCGATTATGATCTTCACACTGTATTTCCTGCAAACAATTGGGAATTCCTATGAAACATATTGTGATGAACGCTGCCTAGCTATTATCGTCAGAAATCGGCGACTTGATTGCTTTGAAGGAATGATTCCTTATTGAGCTTAGAAAAAGGTCTAAAATAATTAGACGTGGAGACAAAACGGAAATGGACATACTCTGCCCATGTAAAGGCATTGTCCAAGGCCTGCAAAGATCCTCCAACATAAGGTCCTGGAGGTGAGTCACCGCTTGCTATCCACCAACCAACAGGTATTCTGGCTGCATTTAGTCCATTTTGGGATATGAACTTAAAGTCGTCTTCAACTATGAACGTGCTCCAGTGTTCCTGATATATGGAAAGAGGTGGACAGTCAACACATTTTGCTATACAAGAATGAATATATATATATATATATATAACTGGACCTAGTCTGTTTGCGGATGAAGTAGAACTCACAACCTGTCATTATACTGCCAACTCGGAAATGGCATAGCCTGGCACATTCTAATTTTTGGAGGCTAGAAATGCAATTTAAAACCAAACATCCAACATTTGGTATGTTCTTACCCTCATAACTTTTGGGGCTAATTCCGGACCGTAACCATTAGTCACTTGAAACTCCCCCTGTAGCCGTCCAGAAATGGTCATCACAAATACGGATGGATCATCATCTCCCCAGTTACTATCCCCTGCATAATCTGCTGTAACCAGAACCTCTGATTTCACCTGCAAAAGGACAGCGATAAGACCTTATTCTTTCGCTACCTAGCCTTCGGACATATATGCAATAACTTGGCTTTTCCGAATCTATCCACCGTTTAGCTGGTGGGATTCAGACAAGAATTACTGGTGACACGCTAATTTTCTTCTAACTTCCATAGTATAGACTCGTCGTTTCCAGAGGAATATGCATGACTCGCAGACTGACACAGGTAGGTTTTTTTGTTCCAATTTTAAGGAAAGGCGAGACTGTTCATCGGACTAACAAACGATGGTGTTTAACAACATGGTAAAACTATTTTTTTATATCTACCTGCAAGAATAATCCATTGGATGCTTTGATTCTGACTAGGCTCTCATTATTAGCATTCCTGATAATCTCAAACGTCTCTGTCCTTCCGGGACTGCTGGAAACAGCTACGATGTCAATGCCATTACCGTTGGTGTCTAATCCAACGAAATGTTTGTCAAAGACCCTTAAGTTGAAGATCCTCTGATTGATCCTCCATAACTTCATAGACAACACATATTTAACTTCTACATTAAGAAAGCTTCTTCACTAGTATTTAATGGAAGTAAGACGAACCAGAAAAAGGCAATTACTTTAAATGTCTCCCAGCCAGAGGCTGACGACCGATTGGCTACTACTATAGTTCCACCACCAGCCTCAGCTGCAAGATATTTCCCAACTTTAACTGATTTCAACTGAAGTCCAGTTCCGTCCTAGAAAAGATCGACATTTGTCATGAAAATAACCATTTAGAAGAAAAACTAATGCACCCAAAAGGACGTTGACATAAAAGATAAGTAACGACTCCAATGCACAACCATATACGAACCAAGAAATCTTTGTTGGGGATGCCATTAATAAGAGAAGGTTTAATCCACCCTTCTGCAACAAGCCAACCACCAAGATTAACTGCTTTGATTTTAAAGTTGGGATTGACTCTTGCATGAGTAAATCTGGACATCAAAACTAAGACACATAAAGCTAGTAGCTCCCTTTTTGGTGTTGTCGCCATTCCTATCTTTTCTCTTTGGCTCGAACTTTCCTTAGGCCCGCCTTAACGTGAGAGTGGATGAGAAGTTGCCAAATATATAGTGATTAGTGAACTAAAATGGAGGAAGTCAAGATCTAGAAACTCTCACCATTCTGAGGGGTTGAGCATTCCGTGTCAATCTTAGTTGGCTGATTAGGAAATCCATAATTTACAGCTCCCCTTCCTTTTTTTTTCCCCCCCTTTCTGGTAAACGAATATTATAATGCAAGCACATGCTCCATTTATGTTAGAGGTGACAGGACCTTGAATTCCATTATCAGGTTTTATGGTTATGTTTATCTCTTCATGGATGGGATTTAAAATTATACCGAGCAATTTATACGTTATCTACAATATTTTGTATCATTCCTTTTTTCTGTTGTATGTCTTCCTTTAGAGTACCGGTATTTATCTCACTCTCTCAGCCTTGAACTCGAGTTTTAGTACCCTGTCAAAAAAAAAAACATATAAACATGAGATACCCTTAACTATTTGGGTTGGTATTTTAACAATGAGAGCCATAATCTTTGACTGTCTAACTACCCTTTAAGTTTGTTCTTCTAACTCTGTTTAGTTAAGTTATAGTTGAACTCTTTGTTTTCAAACTGGTCAAATGGTTGAATTGGTACACAATAGGCACTTAATATTTCTAGAATTGAGCCATCGTGTATGACTTTTTATGTGAATAATGTGTAAGAAGTGAAAGTGGTCCTTGTCCTAAAAGGATGGATGGTAAAGCATGATTTTTGGCTGCCATCTAGTCAGCTGCCGCAACTACTTGAAAGCTGGACGTTGACTTTCGATGGATTTGGTTTTCACCTCGATTAAAGTAGGGAATGACAAGAATCTCTTCCACCTGAATAGCTTGTCACTGTTATATTATGGAATAAGCTGAAAAGGAATGAATAATGATTCTAAAATAAATTTGGGTGATGGTTTGGTGTCCAACCAGCCTGATCCTCAAATACATCTGGACCCATTTTAACGCTTCAACTAGTGTTATCACACAAAGAAGATAAAGATGGAACTTCAATCCATTATGTTAAACCTGATAGATAACTTGTGTACATCCAGGCCGGTCTTCATTGGATCTAGTGTAGATGGACTTAACTGATCTGACTCTTAGTGTCCTGAGAATAAGAGGAGTAGTTGTGTAGAAAGAATGCCTGTGAGCATGGAATATCTTCTAGTAGTTAATGATCTATTCTATTGACATCAACTTTTTAAGTTTTATTGGTGGCAATTTTTTCGAGATCTAAATGATAGTAATCTGATCATGGGCTCGATTTGTGACCATATACAGCGCATCATATGTTGGAATTTGGAAGATTAAAATTTACAACACAGTTTTGTAAACAATGGATCATTTGGTGGTTATTCATGGTGTAGATAAATTAGACACTTGGCTTCTTATTTTTCTCATATTAGGTGCAACTTTCCCTTCTTGTTGGCAAGAGACACTACCTTTAACATCACTACTATCATTTTGACCACTGACAAAAGAACTTCTATTATCAATTTTATAATTTAGTCTTTACTTTTTATCTTTCTCACGCTGATACTATTCAAGCAAAGTCTTTATTATTTGACATTTCATGTTCGTGTTTACTTTCTTACAAGAGTCAACATCATCTTAGATCCTAGCTAAATGCTTCTTTAATCTTATTATTCCCTCACTTTTTAAATGTTTGTTATAATATAAACAAATGATATGGATCTTTATTCCAGGAACTTATCTAGCATGAGTCTAAGCTAGATCTTCAAATCTTTCTAAAGCAGTTGAATTATTAAGAGTATTTAAACTTTCCTCTATTTATTTAAAAAAATAAATGAAGAAACATATCAAAATTAACTTAATACCATCATATCAAAACAAAGTCGTGTAAAATAACATGAAGAAATAGACCAACAATAGTTTCTTGGCAATCATATGATATAGACATACAAGTGAACTTCATCAACTTATATAAATAATTCCGTAAGAAAATTTGATACTTAAGCACGTTCTATTAAAAAAAATCTTATGTTGTTTTATTACACAAACTCACAATATAACCCATTTTGTGTGAATACAATTCAACTATAAAGTCATAAATATAACTCAATTTGTATGATTACATAATTCAATCATAAATTCACAACTATAACCCATTTTATGTGATTACATATTTCAAACACAAACAAGTAACTATTACGCATTTTGTATGATTATATAATTCAACCATAAACTCAAAGCTTTAACTAATTTCTTATTCAATCACAAACTCAAAACTATAACTTATTTCTTATGATTACACAATTCAACCTTAAATTCATAACTATATCTCATTTTGTATGATTACATAATTTAATCGTAAACATAACCATAAATCATTTTGTATGATTACAAAATTCAATCCTAAATTCACAACTATAACTCTTTTTGTGTGATTACATAACTTAAACATGAACTCACAAATGTAACTTATTTTGAATGATTGTATAATTAAACTATAAATTCACAACTGTAACTCATTTTGTGTAATTATATAATTCAAACACAAACTTACAACTATAACTCATTTTATATAATTACATAATTCAATCATAAACTCACAATTATAACTTATTTTGTATGATTATATAATTTAACCATAAATTGATAACTATTACTCATTTTGTATGATTGCATAATTAAACCATAAAGTCGTATCATTTTGTGTAATTACATAATTCAACCATAACCACAAATGTAGCTCATTTTGCACGATCACATAATTCAACTATAAACTCACAATTATAAATCATTTTATGTAATCACATAATTCAATTATGAATTAATCCATTTTATATGATTACACGGTTCAATTTATAAGCCATTTTATGATAACTATTTTGTGACAATATATAACCTAATTTGTGCACAAAATAATTTTAATCTTTCATTTACTAATTTTTTACTATAATTTTGGAGCTAATTTTAATCTTTCATTCACTAATTCTTCACTTTCATTATCTATTAGGACAATATTTCATTCACTAATTTTAATCAACATAGACAAAACTACGAAAGACAATACAATACTTTTTAAATGAGACAACACAATATTTCATTCAAAATTTCATATTCAAAACAATAATAATTCATTCCATATTTCTCAAATCCTCGAAGCACATACACGAGACACAACAAAAACTTCATTCTATTTGATTTTGTTCAACAATCAACATATTCAAGGCTTAAAAGAGATACGTTATGACTGCTCCCCTAACTAAAGGGAAACTTCAAAGGCTTACCTTTTTCTTAAAAAAATTAATTGCAAAACCTTCATCTTATAAGCACATGGAATCTATTTGTGTTCCTTGGAGCACCAAACAAAGTAGACATTTCTCATCATCTCTAATCGCTTATTTTATTATTTATAATTTCCTCATACTAAGATTATTTCTATTCTTTACAAAATACATATAAGAAAAATCTATAGTAGTTGAAATAAGTACTAAATTCCAATTATGCACTTTTATGATATAGTAAAATTTAATCAGATATTTCCAATTTCAAATGTACAATGCAATCAAAAAGTAAAAATTTGCACTTGCATAGAACAAGTTTGAGTTTTCCAAACTCTAATATGTAACAGTAAATAAGTAATTAATATATAAAGCAACACTAATTCTTATGATAAAAAATTCGTCATAAGCATTACTTTACTTTGTTTGACATATTTTTCATATGAATCAAAGAGCATGTCAGATAGATAAAATATTGGTCTTCTTAAATGGGCAATTGATTCCAATATTTATGAATAATAGACAAGAGGCAAGTTTTAGGTTTATTATAAAGGTGATAATAAAGAGCTAAAATAAAAAAACTTAAATCACGAATATCAACTTAGATGATAAGTCACAAGAAAATTGGTTTGGAGGTCACCGTATCTATCTTAAATTGCTAGGTGAGAGTTTAAAACAATAAAGTTAAGAGTAAACAAGTGAACTTAGATTATACATGAAGTCTGTATGAACCAACATCTATACAATTTCGTATTTATAAAGGACATACGCTCGAAATTAATAAGAGTTAATATTATAGCATATGACTTTTACCATATGTGCAGTAATGACTACAAAAGGGCTTAATGCAAGTTTAAGATCTTATATTACATTATAAAAGACCCTAAAGGTTAAGTGAACCTCATAATATACCGTTAGAACTCTTGTCTAATTCTTGAGGATTAAATTAAAGGTTTGTTACTTTAGAATGTCATCAAAATATTGTGTTTGAGACGATCTTATGGAACAATTTTAGCAAAGTAAATTCAATTCAATTCAAGAGAATTGAGAACATAAGAAGTTCCTTTTCGAATCATTAACTTAGATAAGAATTGAATACATTTATGATATGATAAAATAAATAAGATCAAAGGAGACTAAAATGCAAGATATGACCTAGGATATGGGATATAAAATCTATTCAAGGATCAATTCATTAATCAAGATTTCATATATTCCTAATAGATAAATGATTATGAGCTCTCACTAGTAGCAAGGGTTATTGTATAAATCCGAGAACATGTTGAATTCTTATTACCTAAACTCATCATGTGTGAGTGGAAGACGAAAATAAGAGGACACACCTAATGAATTTAAGGTGTGAACTTTCAGTTATTAACTGTTAAAGAATAATTAATATTATAATTTTTTTGTAAATATAAGATAATGATCAACTAAATGATTGATAATAATCATTTTAAAAAACACAAATATGAATTTTTTACAAATAAAAAATAAATATTTTTTCAATAATCTTTTAATTAATATAATACAATCAAATCCAAGTAAGTGGTTTGATTAATGCTGCATCTGGTTTGAAAGATAATGTATATATCTATTTGCTAGATATTTTCCTGTAAGGATACTTTTATCAATTCAAATTTTCTTAAGAGGTTGAAGATTATGTTGAAAAATATAATTATTTTAACAATAAAAATCCATAAATAGGTTGACAATACTGCATTGTTGCTCAATTGAAAGTAATAAGACAAATATCATACTAAAACGCTAGAATTATATTTTGAAACTCAACATTTACAATAGAATACAAAACAGAACATAACATTTCAAAGTGTTCAAATTCAATCTTAACATTTTTGGAGGTGTTTGGCAAACAACTGGTAAGTTGTTTTTTCACTTTTTGACTAAAAATTAACTTTTTGACCATCTTAAAAAGCTATTAATGTGTTTGGTAAATGACTTATTGGTTAGCTTATTTAACCTCAATAAGCTGATTTTTAAAAGCTCCATAAGAGGAGCTTTTGGGGTTAACTGTTTGCATAATGACAGTTTTGCCCTCCACTTTAGCCTCTACTTTTGCTCTGTGTATTTTCAAAGTTGCCTTTTTTTTATTGTACAATTATGTCGTGAAGTTTTGATCGTACAATTATTCAAAGTTAAGACATTTAGTGACAATATTTTTGTGACTAATCATTGTTTTGTCATAAATATGAGATTTTTTGTGACAAAATAATTGGTTGACATTATTGTTTGGATTATTTATGATGATTTTTTTTGTCACTAATCTCTACAAGAAATATGTGCTTTACCGATGGTAAACTGGAGAATTCCACTGGTAAGAATAATTGTCGACAGAATACAATGATGGACAAAGGTGTCGTTAATATGACCGTAAGTAATTTTAATGATGGACCTTTTATGTGTCCTTCCATCAGTAAAATATACTGATGGACAGACATAACTGTCAATAAATTTTACCAACAAATAGTTTTTCCATCGGTAAACCGTAGTTAAGATAATCACAAAGGTTTCAATATTACTAACGGAAGTAAAAGAACAGCCGGTAAATATCGAACAATTTATCGATAGTTTAGGGTATTTCATCAGTAAATAAAGTGTTTCTTGTGACGATCTTATATATTTTGTCGGTAATTAAAAGTAAGAAAATTTTTAAAAAATCCAACATTAAATTTTATTTCATGATCTTATAATAAATGCATAATTTCAATAGTTATGAATTTTTTGTGCATAATAAATTTATTTGTTTATGTATTTAATTTGTTTAAGCAGAATAAAGTTAATTAATGATATAAAGTTAAAATTATCTTAATTGATAATAAAAATATTACAGTGTACATAATAAGTCTTTGTAATTGAAAGTAAATAACTACAACAATCCTAATGTCCCGGTGATCCCAGGTG